>LOJH01056564.1:893-11685 GCA_001685095.1 Ellobius talpinus | reverse complement strand
TCCCACTCCAGCACTGGGCCTGTCTACCCGCTGCTATTCTCCCCCTCCATGGTGGCGGAGGATTCTAACCTCTGGAACATGAGCCCCCAAATTAAATGCTTCCTTTTATTTGTTACTTTGGCCATGGTGTTTGGTCACGGCAATAGAGAAGGAATCAACACAGTGGGCGGCTCTGAAGGGTGTTACCTGATACCTCTGTAGATCCTGTGGAGACAGAAGCTCTCCTTCCATGTCTGGGGCCTCATGAGCCGTGTCATGCGCCCTCCACACAGCCCTCAGGTCACCTGGCAGTGGCTGTGTCTCCTTCTCATTCTGTTCAGTGGGATTTCTTAATTGTTTTCTGCTCAAGACAGCTTTTTGCCTGAAAAATGTTTCCATAACTGGGTGTATACAAGTATATATATGATAGGCATGCAATGAGCATTAATACCAAAGACACTTGTTATTCATATAATTTTACACCCCTCCCCCCTTTTAAAAGACAGGGTCTCTCATTATGTAGCTCTGGCTGACCTGAAACTGGAGGCCGGGCCTGCCTCTGCCTTCTTAAGTGCTATGATTAAAGGTGTGTGCCATCACACTCCTAGGGGCTTCCACTCATAATAAAGTCAACCCCATGTGTCATCCTTCAGTGTCCACCTTATTTTTGAGACTGAGTATCTAACTGGGACCTGGAATTTACCAAGTAGGCTAGACTGGCTGGCCATCCAGCCCCAGGGATCGGCCTGTCACTGCCTCCCCAGGGTTCAGTATCAACCACCAAGATGAGCTTCTGACATGTGTGCTGTGGTCAAACTCAGGGCTAATGCTTGCAAGGCCATCATATTACTGACTCAGCCATCTCTCCGGGCCCCTAGAATGCCCAGGGTAAGCAAGCCCCCACTGCCTCCAGGTGACTCAGATTGAACTCACCTTCTGGGTTTGTTTTCTTCATTCATCCTCTTATTCCCTCATTCATTGGTTCAACAAGTGCTCACTGAGTACCAACATTGTGCCCCGAGCCAAGGGCAAGGTATCTGTCCCTGCCATCCTCGGTTGACTGGTCCAGTGGTGGCTACAGACCCATTGATTGATAGGTGGCACAGGGTGTGGACTGAGCACTGGGATGGGACTATTACTTTGGGTCTTAGTAAGTTAAGAAGTTACTTACTATGAAAGTAAATGGTCTATGAAGTTAGTGGCAGATGGTAGAATCCTCAAAAGGTGGGGCCCTTGGCCACGAATGATGGCTCATAGTTGTTCCAGCACTTGGGGGTCAGATGCAGAATGATCTTTGTGAGTTCAAGGCCAACCTAGTCTATATAGCAAGTTCTAGGCCAACCAGAGCTACTCATTGAGATCCTGTCTCAAAGAAAGCAAAGGCAGGGCCCACTGGGAGGTTTTTGGGACACTGTGGGTGTCCTCTTGGGCCCACTGAGAGGTCTGTGGGACACTGTGGGTGTGCCCCTGACGGGATGTGGTTCTTCTTCCCCTCCTCTTCCCTTTTCTGGGAGGCAGGAGAGTAGGTCTTATGGCTCATGTTGACCTTAAACTCACTATGTAAGTGATGATGATCTAAAAATCTGTAATCCTCTTGCCTCTACCTCCCCAGTGCTGTGGTTCCAGGTGTGCACCACCACACCCCATTTTATGAGGTGCTGGGGGAGTCAAACCCAGTGTGTCCTGAATGCTAGGCAAGCACTCTACCAATCTGGCTGCATCCCTAGCCCTGATTTTTACTGTTTCCTGAAGATGAAACATTATTAATGCATTAATAATTGTAATAATAATAATAATCTCATTAATGCATATTAATGAGATTGATATGTTTGTCTAATCCAGTACAACCCAAAGACTGGAATGAGTGAATGGACAAGGGAAACACAGAAACCTCATTCAGACTGCACCACCTGGGTGAGGGTGGGGCTTTCCATAGCCACACCAGGGCAGGGCAAGTGATCCCATCTTGTCAGTACCCTGAGCCTCTGCTGTCACAAGCCTGGAGAGATGGCTGAGTCATGTGGTGGCTTGAATGAAAACTACCCCCTCCCTTGGACCCGTAGGGAGTGGCACTATCAGGAGATGTGGCTTTGTCAATGGGGGTTTGTCAATGTAGGTTTGTCAATGGGGGCGGGCTTTGAGCTTTCATAAGCCAGGGTCACTCTCTCTTCCTGCTGCCTTGGGATCAGGATGTAGAACTCTCAGCTACTTCTTCAGCACCACGTTGGCCTGCATGCTGCCATGCTTTCTGCCATGACTGTAATAGACTAAGCCTGTGAACTGTAAACTAGTCCCAATTAAATGTTTTCCTTTATAAGAGTTGCCGTGGTCATGGTGTCTCTTCACAGCAATGGAAGCTCTAATAAGACAGCCAGCAGTGTGACTGGCTTGCAAGCACAGAGACCTGAATTGACCCCTAGTATGAATGGAAAAACTCTGGGAGCCGAGGCACACCAAGAGCACTTGCTGCTCTTGCAGGGGACCCAGGTTCAGTTCCCAGTACCAACATCGGTGGGCAGCTCACAGCAGTCCCAGAGTATCTGAGTGTCTCTTCTGCCCTCTAAGGATCCTGCACACATGGTACACACACACACACACACACACACACACACACGGTACACACACACACACACTCATAAATAAGAAGAAATAAAAAATATAATAGTTTGTGAAGGATTTAAAAGGAACTGAACAGTGATGGGCAACACATGAGGAGACACATGAGGTTGACCTCTGACCTCCTCCACATGCACCCACCCACCCCCACCCATCCCCGGACAAAACAAGAGGGTGACAAGGCTCACGGGAGGTGGGGACACTATTGTGTCTCTAGGTCAGGGAGGTGACACTGGAGAGCGCTGCAAAAGCACCTGGCCTGTCACAGTCACCACCAGCAAGGACAAAGTTTACCAGCCCTGCTGAGGGCATCATCCACTCAGCTGCTGTCTCTGCAAACAGGCGGCACTAGCTTTCCTAGCAGTCTTGGGTTGTGCCATTTTATTTTTAAAATAAACATCCTTCCTGTCTTTCTTTTTTGAAACAGGGTCTGGTGTCACCCAGGTTGGCTTCAAACTTACTACGTAGCCAAGGATGACCTTGAACCCCCGATTCCTCTGCTCTTCCTCCCAAGTGCCGAGATTACAGGCCTGGCCACGACGTTTGGTTTATTGATGATAGGGATGGAGTCTGGGACTTTGTGCGTTCTAGGCAAGCACTCTGCCAACTCCTAATATGTAGCTCAAGTTGCCCTCAAACTCATAATCCTCCTGCCTCATTTTCTTCGCATTTGTTTCCTGGGCTGAGATATAAGCTACTGGTTTATTTATTTATTTTTTAAAATAAACGAACTGAAGGTAAGTCTTAGAGCTGGTGACGCCCAGATGCAGTCCAGATCTGGGAATTACTGAACCAATACCTGCTTGTTAGGAAAGGGATCTTCTGTAGCTCACTTAGGACAGTCATGGCTGGCCGTTCCACAGTGTAGATGCCATCTAGACAGAGAAGGCTGTGGGAGAGAAAGGACACTTTGAATCCCAGAGATTTTACTCACCGTCCCCCGCCCGTGCTGTGTGCAGCCTCCGCCCCAGACCTGCCTGGTATTTTTAGCTCACAGGCACCCTGCACAGCCCTGTACACTGACCAAATTTAGAAATCTCAAGAGTCAGGCGCGATGAATGAGCAGGCTCCCGTGAGTGAGCTATGGCTGGCAGGACTCTGCTGACGGTGGGGAAGCCTGGGGATCATGAACGGCTATGAGTGACTCAGGACACCACACCCCTGTGGTCCAGTCAGCCCTGGGGACAGCAAAGCTAACCCCACATGCACGGACACCAGAGCCTGGCAGGGGTAGAGATGTAGGAGGTGACTTGACAGACAGCACAGGGAGGATGACGGGACACGGTAATGTTCAACCCTCACACCATACTTTGTATTTGTTTATCAAAGTTAGTGTGTGTTTCATCTGAAACTGGAAAACTTGAAACCAAAAAGGTTTAAATATCCCGTGACCCCTGCCCCCTGCTTTAAGATAAATTATTCTGTCTAGGAGATGCCTTTAACCTCCACGTGGTTGAGAGTCACAGGCAGGCCAGTTACTTTTGTTCCCAGATGACACAGCTCTCAGTTAGGGAACTGGCTTTGCACCAGGCGTGAGGTTCAAGGTTCAAGGAGCCCCCAGTGAAGGCCTGGGCTCCTCTCATTGTTTTATTGCCTCGGTTGCGATTATCATCATTTAGTGCTGGGGACGGAACCCGGCCATAGCACATGTTAAGCTAAGCCGGCGTGCTCTCTGCCACTGAGCCGTGCTCTCTGCCACTGAGCCGTGCTCTCTGCCACTGAGCCGTGCTCTCTGCCACTGAGCCGTCCACCTCCCAGCCCTACTCTACTGCTTTTCATTGTTCAGAGCTTAGAATATAATTATAGTCATCATCTGAAAAGTTTTTTAATCACTCTTGGATGGCACGCTTACAGCCATTAACAAGAAATGACATCCATGGCAGGCCACCCTCTCAGAGCTCACTCAGCTACCCCTAAGAGTACTATTTTTTTTAAAGCTTTGGTTTTTTTTAGATTTATTTTTATTTTATGTGTGTTTTTATTTTATGTTTTGCCTGCTTGTATGTCTGTGCACCACGTTTGTGCCTGGTGCCCGTGGAGGTCAGAAGAGGGAATCAGATGACCTGACACGGGAGTTCCAGACACTTGTGAGCTGTCATGTGGGTGCTGGGCTTTGAATCTGGGTCCTCTGGCAAAGCATCCAGTGTTCATAACCATGGAGCTGCCTCTCCAGCTCCACAATAGTTATTCGCTAGAGCTGTTTCTATGATGTCTCTTGGCCAGTGTCTATCCACAGTAGATTTTTGTGGCACTTTCTGTTGTGGGCACCACAATGGACCGCCTGCTCTGTCCTCTGCCCTGGGCAGAAGCAGAGGCAAGAACTTTTTGTTTGTTTGAGGTTTTTGTTTGGTTGTTTTGAGATAAGGTCTCTCAGTGTAGCCTTGGCTATCCTGGAACTCACTCTGTAGCCCAGGCTGGCCTTGAATTCACAGAGATCTGCCTGCCTCTTCCTCTCGAGTGCTGGGTTTAAAGACTTGAACCACTGAGCCAGGCTGGCAAGGACACCTTTTGAAACATTAGGTTGTGAGGGTTTCAAAGAGGATTGGAGGTGACCAGGTTTCTAATGACAACCACACCGCAGAAATGTGCGGCAGCTTCTGCAAACGCCTCACACCAGGCACTCAGCTGCAAGTCAACTCCCAAGAAAGGCTGGGGAGAGGGAGTGAGAGCCAAGATGTGTACCATGCTCCAAGACGCTCGTCAGTGTTTTTAAGTAGCAGTAACCGTGGCCTTCAGAGACAACATGGGACAACTCTGATAGGGGCTGCCCCTAAGGACTGTCAAGGGCATCAGAAGAGCTGAATGTTTACCCTGGAGCCAAGATCTAGGAATGAAGCCATTCTTGCCACTTTCTAAAATGGACCATCAGGGCATGGATCCCCACAGCTCTGCCTGCCACTGATGGGTCTCTGCACAGAGTTTGTTGCCATGTAAGCATGCTTCCTCTAAATCTCAGGTTTGCTTTTTTTTTTCAGTGTTCTTTATTGGGGACAGCCACCATCGACCCAAGTTGTAATTTAGGTACTGTCTCCTGGCAAAACAAGCATTAAGTGGGCCAGGGGTGTTCCAGTCATGCCTGCTGTCTCTCCAAATCTCCAAACTGTCTTAAGCGAAGCACTCCTTCCCAGGCAGCTCCTCACCCTAGCACTCTCGCCAGCAGGTTCTCCACACATCCCAACTAAGCAGCCATAGCCTCGTTTTTCTTTTGCTCTCTCTTTGGCTGCCAGGCAAAGTAAGCTGCCAAGACTTAGTACTGTGTGTGCTTATTGAAAAGCCTTGAATCCTGTATCGACGCTTGAAAAGGAGACGTCTGCCCTCTGGTGGGCACCGTGGGCACTCACTGATGCTACCTTAGAGCCCAAGGAATCAACATCCTCCTTTGCATTCCAGGAGGCACCTGTGTGGCTGTGTGATCTCCAGATGTGTGGTGGGGTTCAACGCAGAGCAGAGTCAACGCCAGCCACTCAAGTCAAACTTTGCTACCTGATTTAAAAGTCTGTTTATAATGAGGTTTTGACAGCTTTTTGGAGACCTACTAGGCTTTATTTTATTTTAATTTAATTTATTTGAGACAGGGTCTCATGTAGTCCAAGCTGACCTCAAACTCACTACGTGGCTGCAGATGGCTTTGAACCCAGAGCCTCTTGTCTCCACAACGTTGGGATTACACGCCCGAATCACTGCATCCAGTTTAGTCTGTGCTGGGGATCAAACTCGGGGCTTCATGCTAGGCAACCACTCCTACCAACTGAGTGGCAGCCCCAGCCCCATAGGCTAGCATCTTAAGAACATGTTCTTTTTCTTGTATGTTCTTTCTTGTTTGCTTTTGTTTTTTTGAGACAAGGTTTCTCTGTCAGCCCTAGCTATCCTGAAACTAGCTCTGTAGACCAGGCTGGCCTCAAACTCACAGAGATCCACCTGCCTCTGCCTCCCAAGAGTGCTGGGATTAGTCCTGTATGTTCTTTAAAATGGTTTATTTTTATTTTATGTGAGAGTTTTGCCTGTACATATGTCTGTGCACCATGTGTGTGCAACGTCCCAGGAGGCAAGAAGAGGGTGTGAAATCCCCTGGAACTGGAGTTACTAACAGGTGTGACTTGCCGTATGGGTGCTGGGAACCAAGCTTGGGCTCTCTTGCATGAGCAGCTGGTGCTCTGACCACTGAGCAATCCCGCCAGCATTATCTGTTCTTACACTAAAAGCATTAAATGGCTGTGCCGTGGATAGAAGAGTTCCCGTTGTGGGTTCTCCTTTAAAATGACAATTACTTGGGTGCATGGACACTTAAGAATGTCACGGGATACACACGGTTCTTTGTGTGTATGGACACACACTCATGCGTGTCACGGGATACACATGGTGCTCACAGCACACCTTGCGGGACGGCTTTGGTTCTCTTCTGGGGATTGAATTCGAGTCGTCAGGCTTGGCAGCAAGCACCTTTATCTGCTGCACCATCTCGCTGGTCACTGGTTAAAATAACCACCAAGGCTGTTTAAATGTACAATTCTGGGGTGTTAGGAAAGCCACACTTTTGAGTCACCATCCATTCTAAAACTCTTCATAGTGAAAAACTGTTCAGTGGTGTTGAAACATCCGCATTAAACACCATCTCGCTCTGCTCCCTGGCTTGGCTGACCACAGTTCTCCTGTCCTTCTCCAGGATGCTGACTCCCCTGGGGAACTCCAACCACACCGCTCTGCAGAGCTCAGTGTTTACCTAGGATGGAGCACACTTCCTTTTTAGGACTGCATAGTGATCCATTGCACGAACGGACCTCACTGTTTTTCTCTTCACCTCCTGATGGAGTTTGGCTTCCATCTTTGGCTGTTGGGATACTGTCTGAATGTGTGTGTACAAATCTGTCTCGGGAACCCCAGTTCTAGTTCATCTGGGGAGGAGCCCAGCTGCTGAACCGCCTGGGAATTTCACTTTAGGTGTTCCGGGGAACTGCTCATTGTCTTCCCAAGACAAAGCCTGGTCCATCTCCAGCCACAGAGCACAGGACGCCAGGTCCTCACTACTTCTGCATGTGCATGAGTGCGGAGGTCAGGGGTCCACACTGAGCGCCCTTCTCTATCTCGCTTCACTTCATGTTATCAAGAGAGGTCTTTGACTGAACCCAAAAGCCACTAATTCAGTATGTGGGAGCCAACTGCCTCTGACCCGCAGCACTGCAATTACAGATGTGTGCTGCTGTGCCCCGCAGCACTGCAATTACAGATGTGTGCTGCCACACCCTGCAGCACTGCAGTTACAGATGTGTGCTGCCACACCCTGCAGCACTAGAATTACAGATGTGCCACGCCTTGTCTTTTACTCAGGTCCTGGGGAGCCAAAGTCTCCATGTTTGCGCAGCAGACATTTTACCTACTGAACCATTCCTCCTGCCCCTGTTACTCAAGAAGACATTCAAGTTTTCTGAAAGCATCATATGTGTGTCTGTGTGAGTGTGTGCTGCACTGCCATGTGGAAGTTAAGGGACAACACATCAGATGTTGGTATTCTTCTACAGTGTGGGTCCTGAGGATTGAACTCAGGTCATCAGGCTTGGTGGTTGGTGCTTTTACCCACTGAGCCATCTCTCTCTGGCCCAACAAGACATTAAAAACAAAACCAAGATGGGCGGTGGTGGCACACGCCTTTAATCCCAGTACTTGGGAGGCAGAGGCAGGTGGATCTCTGTGAGTGTGAGGCCAGCCTGGTCTGCAGAGTGGGTTCCAGGACAGCCAGGTCTACATAGAGAAACCCTGCCTCAAAAAAACAAAAAACAAACAAAAATTTAAACTATTATGCATGTGTGTGTGTGTGTGTGTGTGTGTGTGTGTGTAGGGGGTTGTACATGCAGCGCAGTATCTGAAGAGACCAGAAGAGTGCATCAAGCTCCTTGGAGCTGGAGTTACAGATGGCTGGGAAGCTAATTCAGGTCCTCTGCAAGACTGCTGAGCCATCTCTCCAGCCCCCAAGAACATTTTAAAGACCATTATTAGCCAGGCTTTCTGGAGGTGTAATCCCAGTTACTTCAGAGGCTTAGGACTGAGAATTCAAGATTGCCTGGGCTACACAGAGTGAGGTCAAGGACAGCCTGGACAACTTTCTCAAAATAGAAAGTATAAAGATGACTGTGGTGTACCCGGTGGCACAGCCTTGCCTGGCATGCCTGAGGCCCTGGGTTTAATCTCTAGTACAAAGAAAGTTTTTTAAAAAAATCATTTCATTTTATTGAATTATGCAAAAATCTTTTACAACAGTCAAAAGTAGCAATAGCAGCATACAGCTGAGCACAGAGTTTAAATCCTGTTGCATGTCACATATGCACGGAACTCATCTGAGGCAGGGAGAGAACAAAGTGACCCATCTGCTCCTGTGACCACACCACAAGGACTTCCTTCACATGTGGGATGTTTTGAACAGATCAAGATTTTAAGAATTTGAACTTGGGGCTTATGGGTGATTTGGAGACATGGCAGTGTAGGGCTCCACAGCAGACGTACGCTAGGCAAAGCTCCTGCAGACAGATCCTGGCTAATCTCAGCTGCACAGAAAGACCCCAGTCACTGAGCGCCAGAATGAGGGCTGGAAAGAGACATTCTCCCTAACTAGTGAGAATTACAAGAAGTTCGAATTCTTCATAAATACACATTTCATTATCCAATTTTCAGATTTCTTCTCACAGCCAATCATTTAAAAAATGTAAATAAAATACTTCTAACAAAACAAAAGGACCAGAAACTAAAATGCTAAGATATTATATAGATACATGTTTTTTTGAGAGAGAATCTCACGTAGCTCAGGCTGGCCTAGAATTTGATATGTAGCTGAGGGTGAGCTTGAACTCCCCATCCTGTGGCTTCTACCTTCTTAGTGCTGGGAAGAGTGTGTCACACCTAAGAATAAAATTAATTCTAGTAACAATGCCAGGGCAATTTCATAGCTAGAAAAGATTGTAATTAAAGGAAAATACAA
The DNA here is from genome assembly GCA_001685095.1 of Ellobius talpinus. NCBI lineage: Eukaryota > Metazoa > Chordata > Mammalia > Rodentia > Cricetidae > Ellobius > Ellobius talpinus. The sequence continues at coordinate 2,123 of LOJH01056564.1, read as the reverse complement.
ACCAGGCCTGGTGGCAAAGGCCAATCATTCGGCTACTTGGAATACTGACGTAAGAGGACGTAAGAGGACGGCCGAATGAGTTCAAGTACAGCCAGGGCAACTTAATGTAAAAAAAAAGTGGAATGGAGGCTTGGGGTGTAGCCTAACTTATACCAGGCCCTGGGTTCAATCCACAGGTCTACAAAAGTAGTGGGGTAAAAATCTAAAGGCGAGACTTGCTCTATGCCAAAGTAAAATTTATTATATATATCATTCTTTTCTAGTCAAATGGGATACTTATTGCTTTCCATTCCATCTTTTTATAGCATTAAGATCTTTGGGTTGAGTTTAGAATTCACTAAAAGCATTTTGGTAGCTTTAAACATCATGGAAAATTCATTGGTATAAAAAGGGTGTACAATTTATCCTTGGGGTTTAAAACATTATAGTATCAGAACTATCAAGGGTAGATATAACAACTCAAAAGTTTTTTTTTTTGTTCTAACCACCAAGGCGCTAGCTGGTTTGAGCATCTATGGAAATAACTATTTCCTAAAACCTGTCCCTGGCTCATGGTGAGCCACTCTGCCAGTGCCTAGAGGGTGAACCCATGGAGCTGAGGTGAGCCCTTCACTACAAGCTCTGACTCCAGTCTTCAGGAAAAAGTTGTGGATTTTTTTCAAACATTTCTACACACTACATCAAACTCTAGGAACACGGCTATCACCATGGTGATCTTGTTTCTAACTGGTTTCTTCCCTAGAGGCCACAGCATGGAGCAGCCTATCACTTATCCATCATGTTGAAGATCATCTCGCAGGTCAGGCCTTCATCCTGGCTCTCACTCTTGGCTGCACGATCGCCACTGTGGTGGCCGAGAGCCAGCTCCCCAGGGCACTGCGCCTCCTTCGAGGTGTTGCTCTCCTGGCCAGCAGTATCTAGGAGAAACCACACCAGAGTGAGAAAATGTGAGAGAAAGCCAAGATATCCAGGTCAGGAAACCAGAAAGTATGTTTTGAAATAGTTGCTGAAACAACCTGATTCTGGAATACTGGCTGTCAGTCTCCTGCCTCAAGTCACGGCTGCTCAACTTGGGCAAAGGGGATAGGGACTCCTTTATGGGGGCGCTGTGGGCACTATAGGAGGCAAGCAGCTTTTTGCACATGAGATGCCTGTGGCAATCAAAAATGTCACTAGATGCCGGGCAGTGGTGGCGCACGCCTTTAATCCCAGCACTTGGGAGGCAGAGGC
>LOJH01056563.1:0-11685 GCA_001685095.1 Ellobius talpinus | reverse complement strand
ACCCCGAGTAGCTGGGAGAAGGAGTATTTAAGGGAAGAAACCACAACCCAGTAACCCAAAGGGGGTAGGGAGGGCGTCATTGGAAAATTCCAAAAATACCAGTAATAATCACAAGGGGGTAACTCCCTGTTTCTCAAGGTTATTCTCAAGATTATAATCTAACTTTTCGGTCAGCTAGTTCCTGGAACAGAACCGGCTAACCTAGATTTTTGGTTCTTCTCTCCCTGCTAGATTTTTTTGGCTCTACTCTTTCTGCTAGAGGGGTCTGAATTTATCCGGGTCTTTCACCATGACCGCAGCAACATGTACAGGAAATCACTTAATTGGGGTGGCTCGATGATAGTTCAGAGGTTCAGTCCATCATCATCATGGTGGGACACGGCAGTGAGCAGGCAGACACAGAGCTGGAGAAGTAGCTGAGAGTCCTACGTCTTGCCGCCAACAGGAAGTGGTCTCAGTTACTGTGTGGTATCTTGAGCATATATGTGACCTCAAAGCCCACCTTCGCAGTGACACACTTCCTCCAGCAGGACCACACCTCCTCCAACAAGGCTACACTTCCTAATAGTGCCTCTCCCTATGACATTATGGGGGTCAACTATATTCATACTGTCACAGAAATATACCCTTTTGCCCAAACAACTTTACATTTGAATGTTCATTGCAATGAGTCATTAGTCTAGTTCAAGGTCTCTGGCTTCTGCTACACCATCAGGACCTTCATAGAGATGCTTGGATATCCTACTGTAGCCCTGAGTCATAGAGATCCTGTAGCTATGGTTTCCAGGGGACCAGTCCCTCATACACTCCAGCAGGTCATAGATGGGGAAGATGTTGGGGTGGGCCAACTCAGAGCCCTGATCTGGGCCTGGATGGTAGTTGAGTTGGTCAGTCTGCCAGCTCTTCCATGTCCCAGACATCACCATGGCCTCGGGGGGCTGTGCAGGCCTCTTATATCGGGCTGCTCCATACATGACTTTAAAAAGAAAGCTGTCTTATTTCTCTGTTATTCCAGCCACTATGTTTTCCTCTTACTGGTGAGAAGGCCTGTGCCTTGGCCTTAGTTCCCTGTGGCAAAGCAAGCTGATGAGTCCAGCTACTGTCAAGGACGCTCTGACACCTGCAGGTAAGGGGTTTGCTCTGATTCCAGACGGGTTTTGCCACAGGATCTCTAGAAGTTGGTAATACTGGGAAAGTTTGTTTTTGTGGGGGGGGTGAGGGCTGGGTTTAATTTAACTTTCTCTGAGTACATTTCTATCAGAAAGTAGTGAGACCCTACTGTCGGAGATGTCTTGAAGGTTTTTCCAAACTTGTTTCTTCGTCTTTGCTTGACAAGGGCTGTCACTGGGCTCCGTCACTCCTAGGCTCACAGCTACCAATAAACAGAGAATTATTTCCCACCAGCTAACACCTTGTTTACTTTCCGGAAAAACTGCACTTCCCGATCTGACAGCTGATCAAGGGCATCCCGCGGCTGTCAGCAGGAAGAAATGTTTAAACACAGAGATGGGAGTTTAAACATTTTCTCATTATCACAGAATGAGAATAAAAAAACACAAATAAATAAATAACTAAAAAAGTGGCATCCAGCCTCTCTGGCCCCCTGTCGGGAGCATAATGAAGCGGTGTCATGTGACCAGAAGGAGTGGGCTTTTATCTCTGGCCTTGGTACCTTCCTCAAGTGACACCTGTCACATGACCCAATTTAGGTCTTTTATCTGCCTTCCCCAGGCACCCTTTTGGGGAACTGTCTTTGCCAGAGCCTTGTGGCCCTTAGCAGCCCATTGTAGTGGGCACCGTCAGAATCTCTTAGATTCCCCAAATGTGTTTAAACATACTAAATGATAAAACTCAAAGAAACCCAGAAAAGGCCTGGCAGGAGGAGGGAGAAGCCATTGCCATTCTTACATTTCCCGTGAGTTCGCAGGGATTGCCGTCTGTCTGGATTCTCAAATGCCAGTCATTAATTTTGAGTCTCTTTATTAGAGCAGAAGTTCAGGCAGTGAGTGCCTCGTGTCTGCCTCGTAACCACACCTCGCCAGGCTCGTGGAGTGAACCTAGTCACTGTAGAAGCAGAGCAGGCGAGGGTACCCCTTACCCCGAGCTCAGCCTAACTCTGGAGCCTGGGTTTCTTACTGTCTTCTTGCCTTCCTTCCATGTGGTCCTTGGCACACTTCCTCTGTGTTCTTTCTCTCTACTGGGTCCCCGGAACCATCGGTACAACCATTACCACGGGCAGTTCTTAGACCACCGGCTGTGAACCAGGTACTGTTTAAAATAACTCCAGGGTGGTAGCTTGCTTGCTCACAGGCAGCTCGCTGAGAGATACAGTCATTATCTGCACTTTACAAAAGAGGCTGGGAGCAGACGTGGGGCTCAGGCCTGTAATCCCAGGGAAGGTTTAGGCAGGAGTATGGCCACAAGCGTGAGGCCAGCCTGTGCTACACAGCAAGATCGGCCTCAGCGAACAAGCAAACGAGAGAAAAGTGAAAACACAGGTGTAAAAAGCCCTTTGCGCGAGCAGTACGTGGCAGAGCCAGATCTGAACTAAGGAGCCAGATTTTGATTCTGCATCCAGCTTAGCTCATTAATATCTCCTTAATTTTTATTTTATTAAATGTATTGGTACTCTGCCTACAAGTCTGTCTGTGCGCCACATGCAAGCCTGGTGCCTTTAGAGGCCGGAGGGGGTGTCGGATTTCCCTGGAACTGGAGTTATAGACAGTTGGGAGCTGCCACGTGGCTGCTGGGAATCCAATTTGGGTCCCCCGAAAGAGCAGCCAGCACTCCCAACTGTCAAACCACCTCTCCGGTTCCTTTATTAATGTTCGTGTTTGTGGGCTTTTTCCTTTCCTCCACCTCATAAGTCACATTTCTTAAGCTTTTCTTTGGTTTCCTTTATCTTTTTGTTTGAGAAAAAGTCACACTATATATCCCTGGCTGGGTTAGAACTCTATATAGGCCAGACTCCTTCAAACTTGAAGAGATGTGATTGCCTTTGCCTCCTGAGCGCTGAAATTAAAGGTGTGCACCACCAGTACTGGCTCTTGCCAATGCTTTAAACTGGTTCCCTTCAAACTCTGAATCTTATCAATTTCTTGTACAATTACCTTGTACAATTATGAGCCTGACCCCGTCCCAGGGACAGTCATGGATATTTGGTTAGGGGTGAAGTTGAAAACTTAGTAGAGGTTAGGAGTAGTGGCATGTACCTATAACCCTAGCACTTGGTCTCAGCTGAGGCAGGAGGATCATGAGTTTTGGGATATAAAAATGAGACCACGTCAAGACAAACAACAAACAAACAATAACAAACCCAGAAAACAAAGCAAAACATGGTATCAGAATGCATTCATTCAAGATATTTATTAAGTGGTTGACAGGGGAAAGAGAAGAGTTTATTTTTGAAGGTGTGACCACTAATAGGCTGTCTGTCTGCTAGTGGATGGCCTCACAGAGATGCGATTATGGACATCACTAATTGGACTTTGTGGGTTAAAAAGAGGAAGGCATGAAGTTGTTTGGAGGGACCTGAGGGGAGTTGGAGGTAGAAATGAGGGGTATGTAATTCTTTTCATACACATATGAAATTCTGAAAGAATACCTTGTTTACTTTAATAAAAATATTAAAATTAAATTTAAAACATTTAGTAAAATATCAAAATTTTAATAAAAATATCTTTACAAATCAAGATAAAAAAACCCAAGCTACTATTCAAGATATATTTACCAGTGACTGCAATAAAGGTTATGGTGAAGTCTGCCTTCTAGAAAGGGAGAGAGAAGCAGGAACTGTCACCAAAAGTCAATCATAAATTACTGAGCGTGCAATCAAATGCCGACCTGTGCTAGGAAAATGGAGAGACTTAGGGGGGGCTAGCATGCAGGAGGCTTGCCAGCCACACAGGTAGGGCTGCAGGAAGCCGCCCTGAGAGGTGACGTGTGAGCAAGGACTTGACCTAGGCTGGGGAGCTGTCTGTGAGATTATTTGGGCAAGGAGCCAGATACAGCGGGGTTGGGAGAAGCCCAGCTTGTCTCACACTGGCTCCCAGTGTTGTCAGCTTCCTTCTGCCTATTAAAGAGCATCATCTCTCATGTGCTAAACAAAATGAGGAACATCATGGCCTTTGCTCTCTCTGCTGCTTTTCTATCTCCCCTGTCCTTTTAGGAGAGCGTTTCTGAAATGGTCTAGTTCTGTTTTCTGGCTAACTCTCTATAACCTGTCATGTTTTTCTACAAATGGAGGCAGCTCCCCTATGAGTTACCAGGGGACAGTAGCCAACATGTCATGGCCTTTTCTATTTCACTCTGGCTTTTTTTTAAACCATATACAAGTGAGTCTGAGGGGATGATGTTTAAGACTTAATCACTTAAACTGAAGCAGAAGGGCTAGGGATATAGCCTTGTGGTGGTAAAGAACCTGCCTAGCATACACAAGGCCTGAGATTCAATCCCCAGAACCAACAAGAATGGCAAAAAGAAACAAAGAAGATAGACTGAAATATAAAGCAATGCAGGTCTATGTTTCACGCACTCATTTCTGGTCAGGAAAGATGTTATACTTAGTAACAACTTGAAGATACTAGTGGCTTAATAGGAAGAAGGTTTGTTTTATGTGTCTGAGGGGAGGGGTATGTGCCTGTGGGGATACAAGTGTCCTCAGAGGTCCAAGGGGATTGAAGTCCCTGGAGCTGGGGCTACAAGCAGTTGTGAGAGGCCTGATGTGGGTGCTGGAAGCCACTAGAAACTGAGTGTGGTTCCTCTGCAAGAGCAGTGTGAGCTTTCACCCACCAACCCATCTCTCCAGTCCAAGTAGAAAGTTCTATGTCTCTCTCCCACTGTGTGTCATTTGGGAGTGCTGTCCTATCTCATCCCATCCCTGACTCATCTTGAGCGCTTCTGGCTCATGTGACAGCAAACAACAAAACAAAGCAAACCTGGTAAAATCCAGGGAACGCTTGGCTTGGAGATGACGCTCACCGCGCGCCCTCTCGCTTTGGTAGAGCAAATCCTGTTCTCCTCCCCATCCGCTAAGGCAGGAAGTGCCCTACGATCATGGATAACCCAGAGACAGAACCCTCAGAGGAACAATGGTAATGGTTAAGTGTTGTTAATCAAATGGAGTACTAATAATTATGTTCTTTAAAGCCAAGTGTGTCTCTAGCAAAGGAATCAGCAAAAACGGGAGGAAAAATGCACAAACAGCAGAAATGCTCATTTTACAAAATCAAGGAATGAAGGAAAATTTGTATGTTCTAGAGCTGTATACATAATTTTTATTAATCTTTCTGCTATAGGAGAAAAAAAGCACAAACATTATTTTCCACTTAGAATTAAAGAGGATAATTTTTCTTCTTTTTAGAGACAGAGTTTCTTGGTGTAACAGCCCTGGCTTTCCTGGAACTCGCTTTATAGACCAGGTTGACCTCAAACTCAGAAATCCACCTGACTCTGCCTCCTGAGTGCTGGGATTAAAGACGTGAGAAACTACCGCCTAGCCAAAGAGGATGATTTTGGTAATTTAATGGGGGGGGAAATGCTTTCATAGAAAATAAAACAAATCTACCTATTTTTGCAGCAACAGGATCTTACAGAAACCCCAGTGTGTGAGAATCCAAAAGACCAGCTGTTCTAACTTCCAACTAGGAATCTTGGCTATTGCTCTCTGTATTATACAGGAGGCAGAGGAAACCATCACTGTGGTGGGAACTCAGCCTGTGTTTGTGGGCAGGTGAGCTAGCTTCAGGGGACTCAGTCCGTGTTCGTGGGCAGGTGAGCCAGCTCAGGTGAGTCTTCCGACCCCCTCCCCCATAGCAGCTGCAATCTAGGCTATCCCTGCCATAGCCCAGTAGCCGTAGCCCAGTAGCCGGCCAGCCCCTTTGCTTGTGACAGCCTCTACCCCTGGAAGCAGTGTCTTTGGCTCCTGGGTTTTCTCTTACAGTAGCTGTCCCTTTGTGTGGCTTGTCCTGGTACCTTGGAGAATGCAGCACCAAGCTGAAGGTGTGCTGGGGAAAGCCCAGGCTTTGGGGACAGAGTTTGGGCATCATATCCTAGCTCCTTAGATCTATCTGATTCTTAGTGTTCTCTGTAAACTCTACGTTTTAGTATTGTTAAAAAGATTATGCAAGATTAGATGGGAAAACTGATGGTGTACAGTAAACATCTATTTCATAGAATGCTTCTTTTAGAGTGTGGTATGTGATACGTGGAGCTGAGCTTAATGATTTAAATGTGCCCAGATCAGAGACTAAGCTACATTCTTCTTGTGGGGCATTGGTTTAGTCTTTCATTTCTGTAGCCTGAAGGGATTAGCATTATCTGTTGGGGGCCCGCTGGATTATATAATTAATTCATCTTGTACTTAAAAGGGCCTCTTCCCACTAAAGTCGCAGCCTTACATAAGTTGTAGGCATTTTAAGGCCAACGTGTAAGAACTTAAATCAGATAAAAACCAGGAGTAAGTATTGTTTTGACTTGCTGCTAATTCACCAGGGCCGAGTCCTCGAATCGCGAGCCAATGTGAAGCACCCTCTAACTCTTCAACAGCAGAATGGTCTACAAACGTGATTGCCAGAACGATCTCACGCGACACAGTAAGACCTGAGGTTTGCGTCTGAACTCCGGAGACCGCCTTCGAGAAATTACTTAACCGTGCCAGGCCTAGTTTCCCACGTATACAGTGGAGTAATAATAGTAGTACTTTTTCAGTGGGTTGTCTGAGTAAGTTATGTATTTTCTCTGATTTATTCAATAGAAATCCGGGACTAGAACGGGACCGAAGTCTGAATCCTTTACCATACCAGCGCTGGCATTTTCCTAGGTTGAATAAGATCTGTTATTTGTGCACACACCTTGCCTGCCCCGTCCAACCCACACTGTTTGATCTTGCAGGTGCAGTGGGCAGACTTTGTTCAGTTGCTTGCTAATATATACAAAGGCAGCTTTTGGGGGCGGGGAGACATGACTATCTGCATGTATCTTTTTCTCCTTCTTTCATCTCAGTCACTGGGTGGACAGTTACCATTTTAAAATTCTCTCTTAATTGGTTCCTTCTTCTAAAGGATACCCAGTGGTCTCTGGTTTCGAGGCTACTGTATTTCATGAGAGGTCTCCTTGATGAAGTAATTTGAGTTTTCCGGGCTTCCTTTAGGAGGCACAAATGTCAGTAGTTGTCCCTGCTGAGGGTGCTGTGTGCGCACACGTGTGTATGACGGTGCCACAGAGTTTGAGTTCCATCTCCGAAGCTCCAGTATCTCCACTATCATTGGGAGCTTAGACTCCTCGTTGCCTTTGCCTTCAACGCGGACAATTAAGATTAAGTAGCAGGTGATAGGCTGAAACTCAACTCCGGCCATCAGCTCAGTGTGAACTCTTACAATCCCAGTGGATTGAAGCAGTAATACATCCTGATAGTCTGTGAAGGGGGAAGGATGCATCCCTGGGGGTCATCACAAATAGTCCCGAGTAGGTCCATTTACTGACAATTTTATCCAAGAGACCACCTTCCCTGGAGACCTCTCTAAGCCACACTAATCCTCTCCTGTCACAGAAGTTTTTGGGTCGGGAGGAACTGCAAGGAACCCAAGTACGGGAGGCCTCAGCAAGCACCAGCTCTGGCTCCAGAACTCTCCGGTTGTCTCTCAATCTGTCCCGTCAAGAAAAGGGGCTTTCGGCCCAGGGAATCGTCCAAATGGTTGAAACTGTTCTGAGGGGCTCTTTTCACACCACCTCAGTTTGTGTCCCTTTGTTTAGGCAACAAAAATAGTGATAACCTTCCATCGCTTTCTCTGCACGTGTTAGTCCGTGGCCTTGCGCATCCTGTTTTAAATATTCCAGGCAACTGGAGAGAGAATGAAGATCTCTGGGTCCAGAATGGAGCAGGGCGTGAAGCTTCCTAATAAGCGGACACAAGGAAACAGCATGGCTATAGCCCTGAAAGGGAATGAAGAAACAAGTGAGAGTACAGATTGAGTTAAGAAAACTTACTAAGACTACTGCAGTTACTGATGGAATCCCATAGTTTGTCTTTAAAAAAGGTGATGATTACATCATCTTAGAATATCCATTAAAAATTTATTTATTGTTATGCACGTGGGTTGTTCTGTGTTTTGCCTGCAGGTCCATCTGTGCGCCACATACATGCAGGGCCCAAGGAGAGAGACATGGACAATTTGTGGTTGCCAACTGGGTGACCCAATCATGGAGTAGTTACTATGGTTTGGAATCTGGCCATGGACACCTAAAGGGCTGTCTGGCCTTGCACGTGGCTTCGCTTTAACTCTGTTTAGGTTACTGTCCCTTCCCCTCGGGGCAGAGGCTCAGTGTAGGGAGTGTTCCTGAGAGGCCTAGGGGTGTCTGTCCTTGGCTTTGGGGAGTGTTCCACCAGGCTTCTGTGCGTATTAGTGGAACCCTTCTAGGTGGATCTGGGAAGTCCTTTTACTCCTTGAGATTGCCTGGGAAGATAATTTACCACAAGAAGGCAAAAAGGTGGCAAAACATCTTGGATTAGCAGGAGTCACGTTAATTCAGCACCCAGGTTTTGGGGGAAGTGGGTCCATTGGTCAGTGTGAGCCCTGATGTGTCTTGCCAGCTAACAGAGAGGCCTACCTAGTTAAGAAAAACAAAGCCACCCGTTTTGGCACAAATCCCTACAAGAAGTAACTCAGGAGCCAACTGCAGCACCAAGGATGGAAGAAGTAGCCACGGACATCCTCACCTCATCCCCAGCTTAGGAAATGGAGTTCTGAAAAGGCTGTCCTAGGAGTGGGAGCCCCAGGGCAGAGGTGATCAGGGTTCTCTCCAGCCAGCAGTGCTCCCGTGCTGACTCTGGAACCATTTACCTGAAAGATCGGGATGACCTTTTCTTTTCACCAACACTTGTTAAAGCCGGCTAGGTAGTGACCCTTCCTGCAGGAGGCCGGAAGGTCACACATTTCTGGCTTCAGCTTCACTCCCGAAACCGCAAACAAAGACTCCTCTGTAGGGAAGAAAAGAGGAACACATAAACCTGTGATTTCCTGAGCTCTTTCACAGGACATATATCTTGTCTGCCTGTTGTAACATCTGTTACCCAAGGAGACGTTAAAATAGGCGGACTGACTAATAACTTATACTGACTCGGGGGTGACTTCCTTTACCAAATCTCTAATAGTTGTCAAGTGCTCCCTGTTTGGTTCAGTTCAGGGCATATCTGCCAAGGGAACACTGGCAGGTGAAATTGGGGAAGGATCTGTAACCCTAAGCAAGGAGTTAGAGCATCATGCCCAGGAGTCCAGACTGAAGTCCCAACAAGGGCAGGCAAGGAACAACAAGTGGGGTTAAATAGACTGTGGAAGATTCAAAAACCTGTCAGATACATTAGACTCTAGAGCACTGGTCCTCAGCCTGTGGGTCGTGACCCTTTTGGGGGGTTGCATACCAGATAAACTGCATATCAGACATTTATATTGCAATTCATAACAGGAGCAAAATTACAATTATGAAGTAGCAATGAAGTAATTTTATGGTTGGGGTCATCACAACAAGAGGAGCTATATTAAAGGGTTGCAGAATTAGGAAGCTTGCTCTAAAGAGTTCAAATAGACTCTAAGGCATGGATTTGATAAATGGAAAAAGAAAAGCAAAATGCTTTGAAATATCTTTATGTCGTACCTTAATCCATATACATAGATGGTTGTTCCTTGACTTCCTATGGGGTATATCCTGGTAAACCAGTTTAAGTCCTTGGGTTCAATTCCCAGCACAAAAGAAAGATAACAGGTATTCACACATCAAAAATGTATCCTTTATTTTATGTGTTTTACCTGCATGTATGTTTGTGCACCATGCCTGCAGTCCCCGAGGAGGCCAGAATGGGGAACTAGATCCCTTGGGATTGGAGGTACAGACAGTTATATACCGTGGCAAGGGTGCTGGGAATTGAACTGGTCCTCTGGAAGAACAGCTGTTACTTTTAACCATTGAGCCATCTCTGCAGCTCCATCAAAAATGCATTTATAAGGGCTGGAAAGATGACTCAGTGGCTAAGACTTAGCGGCCGTTTTTTCAGACGTCTGACTTCAATTTCTAGTACCCACCTGGTGCCTTACAATGGTCTATACTATAGTCCCATAGGATCCGATGCCCTCTTCTGGTGTGCAGGAATACATGCAGGCGAAATACCCACGTATATAAACAAATACAGAAATGTCTTTAATAAGATCCTATCTCAAAACAATGATAACAACAACAAGAAGCATTTAACACACCTAACCTATGGAACACTAGCGCTTAGCAACACATGATAGAGCTGGTTGTTTATCCTAGCCACTGTGAGACTGGGAGCATGTATCAGTCTGCCGCCACCCAGTGAGGAGAAGGTGCATCATTAGACCCCTAAAAGATCAAAACTTGAAATGAAGTCATCCCTTGAACCCTGGTTCCTGGGTGTACCAAAAGATGCCGAGTCTCTCGTGTAAAGCGGAACCCTGTGTGCATACTACACACACACACACACACACACACACACACACACCGTGTCCTTTAAATTGGCTCTAGATTTCTCACCAAACCTAATTGATACACACTGTGTAAACAGTTATATGGCATCTTAAAGGAAATAATGACCAGAGAGAAGTTGGTCCATGCGGAGGCCAGACGCAGGCCCCTGAATATGTGGGGTTGTCTGAATCCAAAACGCATAGACTCTATAGTGGGCAACCCACGGGCATGGAAGGCCCATTCTGTGGTTCCTACTGAGTGCCTATGGCTATCACTCCATTCTAACTTTGAAACAAGTCTTCAATGAAAACATTGCCCATCAGAGACAGTCTGTATTTGACTGACTGGGCACCCTGGCAGTTTACAGTTCCACAGATGCCTGTGTCTCTGAGTGGGTTCAACAGAGTGATGGGCCAAGTTCTTCCAAAGTTAAGGAGCTCATCTGCCTGAGAGAACAAAACTTCCCAGCAGATTGTCATGAGTTTAAAAAACAAAAACTGAATGTGTGCAAGCCGCCTTCCACAGTTCCTGACATTCAGTAGGCACCGCACAGATGCCGTTGCTGGGGGCATGAGCCGGGCAGCTCAGGAGCCTGGGCTCACGCAGGCATGCGCACAGAACTTGCTTACAGCGGGAACTCAGACATTGCTTTTCCAGGCTCCCGGTCTGCAGGACAGGTTGCTCCAAATAGCTCAGTATGTGTCAGAGACAGACTCCTGTGTTTGACACACCAAAGGCACATAATGTCTTAATGATACTGTTTGCTTGGAACTGTTTACACCTGGAGGGAAGAAAGAAGCTGCGCTGTTGGCCCTGCCTGGCTGGGCCTGGACATTTCTGCTTCAACGCTGTGGGAAATCTGTGCTTTGGACATCTTTGATTTGGAATTAGAGATTTGCTAGGCTGGAATGAGGAGGAGAATAAGTTTTTGCTGATCCGGATAGGACATTTTTCACAGGGATGCTATAATGTGCCCTGTTGTGGTCTCCTTAAGTTCGCATCACAGCATGAACAGTTAATCTACTAAAATAGTGTCTATACTTCACAGCCGACTCTGTAGTCTCCAATAGGAGACCCCTCTCACCTTGGAGACAGTGGCATGAAAAGCTTGGGTTTTCCTGAGGCTTCCTTGCCCCACAAAAGTAGGGATGGGGAGGAGGAGGAGTGGGGAGAGAGGAGAAGGAAGAGAAAGGAAAGGAGAGAGAC
>LOJH01056561.1:8878-19318 GCA_001685095.1 Ellobius talpinus | reverse complement strand
TCTGCCTCCTGAGTGCTGGGATTAAAGGCGTGCACCACCACCGCCCAGCCCACCATGATTTTTCTTGTACATCCTTTGCCCACCAGTGTGAGTCTATCTCTCACGTAGCTTCCCTCAAGCGAACTTATTAGGCCAAAGGGCAGGAACGTTCTGGGTTTATGGGCATTGCCTGCTTACCTTGCTGGGAGGCTGCCCTCAATGTCCCCTCCCACAGGGCGGCGGTAGCAAAGCTTCTTGTTGGAGTTGACAGTTGGATCAAAGTCAGGAAAGGAGCGCTTGACCTGAGAAAGGGAAGCAGACAGAGAGTTCCGGTAGTGAAGGATTTACCTGGAGATGTGGAATATGAGCTCAGCTTAGGGTCAGGAATAAACAACTCAGAACTCTTTGTTAACCCCCCAAAAGACCTTTTTTTTAAACTCGGTAATAAAGGCCTAGAATACAGAATTCAAAAGATCGGTCAGTGAGGGATATCTCTGCTAGTCACCTAGGGACCACATTTTTTTTAATCCTTTTTTTCTTTTTGTGAAATACATAATACATAAAAAAGGGTGTAGCTGAAAGACAAATGCTGAACATTTAGGGATATGGCAGCTGATTTCCGCTGCGTTGCTGGATTCTAAACACTGGGGTTGTATCTGAATTCACCAGGTCCCGTGCCTGGGATAGCGCAGTTCATCCTTAGACCAGCCATCCCTGGGTGTGAGTGCTGTCTGCATTTTGTGGGTGAGGAGACTAAGCTGTGGAGGGGTTAACAGGTTGACTGTGGACTCCGTTAATGAGTGGCAGACATGCAGTGCCTGGCTTTTCAATGGCCTTGGACTTTGGAACTAGGGTAGGTGTCAGTAGGTTAATTATGTCTGGCAACAGATGGCGCTTTCAGTTCCCATCCTGTTCTGACTAGGACAAGATTGGCTTTTGCTAGACAGAGGACTACGGGCCAGGTGTCACTGTTAGGGGAGGGGAGCTGAGTATGGACCTCCCCCCCACTTACACAAGTCTACCTTCATTCCCTTGATGGAGTGGGAAACAGCAGTGCTCCAGGAGCGAGGAGCTAATTCCCAAGCCCTGGAAGGAGCTCTTTTGACAAGACATCTGTCTGTAGGAATGAGATTCCAGGGTCCAAAGAGGAAGCAGGAACATTGGTGCAGGGATCAGTTTTATAAGGGGATCAGTTTTATAATGTGGACGTGTCATAATGAGAGCTATTATGGTCTGCTCCTTCTGTGTCTACATCATGAGGTACCGAGCCTCAAAACCAGGTTCAGTACCTACACTGTACCCTCTTGGAAAAAAACTCCTAGTCAGTCCCTTTCTTTGCTGACCAGGAATTGCAGGACCCCCAAAATCTCCTAACCCTGGCCTCTCAGCCCTTGCTGGGTGCTCTGCCCATAGAAGATATGTGCAGACTGTGTGTTAAATTCTATTGGAAAAGTGATGGGGTTCTGCAGGAAGCTGGAACTGGGAATCCCCATGTGAAGAGAAATGAGTGACTCCAAAGGACAGATATTGCTGTTTTCTCTCTTATGTGGAATCTGAGTTGTTCGTTTTTTTTGTTTGGTTTTGTTTTGTTTCTGGTTTTTCAAGACGGGGTTTCTCTGTGTAGACCTGGCTGTCCTGGAACTCACTCTATAGAACCAAGCTGGCCTCAAACTCAGAGATCTACCTGCCTCTGCCTCCTGAGTGCTGGGACTAAAGACATGTGCCACCACCGACTGGCTTTTTTTTCCCCTTCTAAGTAGAAAGTGGACCATTTGAGAGAGGAAAGCAATGGGGAAGGATGAAAAGTAGGTGATAGTGTTGGGTGTGAATAGGATCAAAGTAATCTTATTTGTTTGTGGAACAATCATTTATTTATTTGTGTGTGTGTGGTGTTTTTGGAGGGGATGTTTTGTCTGCACATATGCTTGAGTAGTGCATATCACAGGCCTGGTCTCATGGAGGCCAGGAGTGGGCGTCAGATATTCTGTGTATGTGGGACCCGAACCTGGGGCCTCTGGATGAACAGTCAGTTCTCTAAGTTACTGAGCCATCTCTCCAGTGCTTGAAAAGATCATAATGAGCCAGGTGGTGGTGATGCATGCCTTTAATCCCAGCACTTGGGAGGCAGAGGCAGGCAGAGATCTGTGAGTTCAAGGCCAGCCTGGTCTACAGAGTGAGTTCCCGGACAAGCTCCAATGCTACACAGAGAAACCCTGTCTCAGAAAAGAAACCATTCTAATGGAGGTCAAGTGTGATTGACGCATGCCTTTAGTCCCAGCCCTCAGGAAGCAGAGGCAGGTGGACCTCTGTGAGTTCTGGGCCAACCGTGGTGACAAGGGGAAGCCCTATCAGCAACAGCAAAGGACAAATTTCTCAGCTCTGCCCCAATGAGAACCGGGAGTCTGCTTTTTGTTTGGTCTTTGAGACAGCCTCTCACTATGTAGCCCAGGCTGACTTTAGGCTGTATTAGTCCTTTTGCCTCAACCTCCCAAGTGCTAGCGTTACAGGCTTGCAGCGCCCCACTGGCCTAGCATATTCTTTCTGGTGATTGGTAAGGACTTCTGCTGTGCTG
Organism: Ellobius talpinus; assembly: GCA_001685095.1. Taxonomy (NCBI): domain Eukaryota; kingdom Metazoa; phylum Chordata; class Mammalia; order Rodentia; family Cricetidae; genus Ellobius; species Ellobius talpinus. The sequence goes on along the minus strand of LOJH01056561.1, from coordinate 16,767 downwards.
CCCCAAGCACCTCTCTTACCTCAGACTAAACCCAGCCCTACCTGGGTCTGAAGAGAATTGTAGAGGTTTGTGAACCTACTCGCTAAGTCTTGGCTGTAGAGTCTCCTAGGAAACTGAGAAGTCCTTGTTCAGACCATGTGCAGAGCCATTAAATACATTTTAAAATAGATCTAGTAATATGTACCTGTACCTATGTATTCCTAATTTTGTATAAAGCTTGAACAATCATAAGAAGCTCTTGACTGGACTAGAAGAGACATGTATGAGGTGAGGAAGGCCTTTTCAGATTTTTGTAAAAATGTTTGTTTATTATTGAGACCTGGCTTAGTCATGTGACTTGGGTTGGCCTTGAATCCAGATCCTTCTGTCTCCACCTCCCAAGTACTGAGATAGGCATTGGCTTCTGAACCTGATTTTAATTTTAGATTTAAATGTTCCCCCTACCCCAGTCTGATGGGATCTCCCTTATAGAGTAGCCCAGGCAGCCCCATGCTCTAACTGGGATTGCAGGCTACCACTGCATACACCATTTCATTTGAAAAGCAAAACAACACACTGAGCCAATTTATGTGTGAGCACAAACATGTGGTGGCCAGAGGTAGGCCAATGACACCAGGTGTCCTCTATCTCTCTTCTCCCCCCCCCTCGTGTGTGCATGTGTGCCTGCCTGCGCTTGCCACCATGTGAATTTGGAGGTCACAGGACAATTAATGGGAGCCAGTTCTTTCCTTCTGCCATGGAGTTCTGGTGTCCAAACTGAGATAGTCAGCATTGGTGGCTAACTACTTTAGCCAATCACTGTGCGCCTACCTTCCACAGCCCCCTTTTCAGAGAAAGGGTCTCTCACTTGGCTTGGAACTTTCCAGTGAGGCTAGGCTGGCTGGCCAGTCAGTGCCAGGGATTCACCCATCATGCATGGATTTCTAGAAACCACAGACAGGGTTTCATAGTAGTACAGACTGGCCTTGAACTCACAGACGTTTGCTTCTGCTTCTCAGTGCTGGGATTGAAGGTGTATGCCATTGTAAACGAATGGCATTTGCACTTAGCATGACTACGAGTTCCGAGCAAATGAGAAATGTTTCAGATTTCTTTCCCTCCCACTATGTTATTGTTATATTAAGACTTCTTCTAAAGGTCAGAGTTTTTAACATTAATCGAATGGAGTTCCTTTGAACCTGTCAGCCGCCACACCCATCTCTTGCTTTGTAAATACAGGTTCTAGGGATGGAGCTCAGATCTTGGGCTTGCTTACAAAGCAAGCGCTTTACCAGCTAAGCTGTCTGTCACCCCAGTCACCTCCCGCTAGCTCATTTCATCTGTTCCCTGCAATGCTCTGCACCATGTAAATGTGCTCTGCACCGTCTCCGGTGATGTCCAGCACAATTCACCCTGCTTGGCTTCCCCCACTTTGTGTCTTTCTCCATTGCCTAACCTGTGCTTCCCGGGATGACCTCTCCAATAAACTTAATCTAGGATCTTTGTCTCAGGGTCTGTTTCCAGGAAAACCCACAGTACTTAAAACATCGTGGGGGCTAGAGAGATGACTCAGTGGTTAAGAGCGCTGGCTGCTCTTCCAGAGGTTCTGAGTTCAATTCCCAGCAATCGCAAGGTGGCTCACAACCATGGGATCTGATGCCATGCAGGCATCCATGCAAGTAGAGCACTCGTATACATAAAATACATAAATAAATCTTAAGAAAAAGACAAAAATTAAATCATTTACATCATTTGCCTTGCCACTAAAAGATGAAACCATTTAAGGCAGATGAGTAGGAAAAATATAACTCTTTCTCCCAGAGTCAAGTGTTGGGTTCTGCCTTATTGGCACCCACCTGTGTTAGGTTTGTTCGTGTCGACACCAGGACCCTTGTAGATGGTTCTGGTCCCATTTTCCTCACATTGGCAATGATCTTGGTCACAGGAAATTTTAATGGCATCGTAGGAGGGTTGCTTGGGCTCGGCTCTGACCAGCTGGTGATGTGTCTGCCCCTTGTCCTTGCAGGCATCCGCCCCTACAAATGTGATGTGTGTTACAAAGCCTTCACCCAGCGGTGCTCCTTGGAGTCCCACCTGAAGAAGATCCACGGCGTGCAGCAGCAATATGCCTACAAGCAGCGTCGAGACAAACTCTATGTATGTGAGGATTGCGGCTACACGGGCCCCACCCAGGAGGACCTGTATCTGCACGTGAACAGTGCCCACCCAGGTAGCACGTTTCTCAAAAAGACTTCCAAAAAGTTGGCGGCCCTTCTGCAGAACAAGATGACGTCCCCACTACAGGAGAATTCCGCCCTGAGTGAGGAGGAGGAGAAAAAGTGAAGACCAAGAGAAAGTGGAGGAGAGATGCCCGGTGCCACATTTACTCGGACTTTCGGTTCTGAGGTGTACCTCTCCTCTGCCCCGCCGGTTCTTTTTAGTGACAAATACTCCGTCCACCTCTCTTTTCTTTTGGGACATCAATGGTAAGATGCATCCCAAAGTTGTCAATCATTCTGCCACAACAGGCCCTGTACCGTGTGTCTGTTTTCTTGGTGGCTGAGATCACGTACGGGTTCTTTTGTGTGTGTGTGTGTGTGTGTGTGTGTGTGTGTGTGTGTTTATGTTATGTGTATTTTTTTTCTAATGGAATTCTCAGACATGAATAGAGGGGTGTTCTTAAAGAGACCATCATCTTATGGTGCCTTGAAACACTACTCAAGCAAGGAAAATGTATATTCTTCTGAAAGAGTTTACAGAAACTATTTTAATAAATGAACTGTCTGTGTGAAATGTCTCTTTAAAAAAATAAAATAAATAAAAAAAGAGTTAAGCTTCAGCTCTCCTGTTGAGGGTTGACATGACACTGGACTCAGTTGCCTGGAGAGAGGCTGATGGTTCTGTCTTGGTGGAGAGGATTTAAAGAGGCCAGTCTTGTCATTGGGTAAGACAAATATTGACTGGTGGATAAAACCGACGGGGTGGCTGGTTCATGGATTGATGAACCTTGAGGCACACACAACCTTTGAGAACTCAACTGTTCTCTTGGTGACCCCAGGGGGTTCCTGTGGTCCTAGGACTCGCTGGATGAAGGGCCCTGCTTCCTCCCTGGAGGCTGGCCCTAGGTGAAGCATGTGACATCCCTGGAGCATGAGAAACTAGCCCAGGCATGAAGAACACCTGTTGAGGCATACCTGCTGGGAGGCTGGGCAGCAGACAAGTTTCCTTCAGGGTGCTGGACTGGGAATGCAACCTTACCTTGAGCAACACTTTACATTCTCCTCACCTTGGAGTTCCATTCCTAGATGTGGGAAAGGTTAACAGGCCAGTCTACCTTTGGGCGCATCAGAGGAGATGGGAAGCTGCGAACTGAGTGGGTGAGGAGGTGGATTCCACGGCCACTGGGCAGCAGGAAAGGCCCAGACCCTCCCTTCGGAAGCCCCCTAGCCAAGAAAGCTGTGACTGACGGTCTACTTTCTCTGGATTGACTGGGAAGTGATGATACATGTTGTCCTTGCCTTTCACTGCCCAGCATCTCTAGACCCTGACCGGGCTCCTTGGTCTAGGGAAAACTGTGGCTGACAGGGCCGTGTTCTTCTTTCCTTTCTCTGTACTTCATCCTTCCCCTTCTTGCCCTCTCTCTTCGCCTTCTCTTCCCTCAGTTCCACCTTCTTCCCTTTTTTTCTCTCCTGTACTCTGAGCCAGGCATTATGCCAAGGGCTGGACACGAGATATAATACCGTTTCTCTTCCAACCACGGCTTTGCTTTTGGAAGGGAGATCTGTGGAGCCCTAGTGATGTGCGGGGCACTGACCTGGGTGCCCCTCACTGTACAGGCGTCATCTGGAACAACTGTTAAACACCCCAGGGGTCAGCAAACCCATTTCTGTGAGTCAGTGCAGAGACCTTCAAGCCTTCAGATCTGGGAAAGATGCCTCTTTTCCTCATTCTTCCTTCAAAGCAGAGAAAAGGTTTCGGGTTCAACGGGGATGGTGCAGAGAAAGGCACAGGGATCAGAGTGGCTCTGAAGGTCATCACTCCTCCAGATGCCTGAGGATGCTCAGCTCAGCAGCCATCTGCAGATCCCGCAGGTGTCTGTCCTGCCCGTCCTGAAGCACCAGATGGGTGGCAGGAGCTGAACTGGGGATTTCATGTGGCCCAGGGTGCAGTCGTCATTCAGGGCTCCACCCTGACTTCAGGGGACAAACTCCTGACACGGGCACCTAGCTCTTGCCACAGAGTCTGAAAGTCAGCTGACCAGCCTTACCCCGCTTGTGCAGGTGGTGACGGCGACAGGCGACGGAGCGAGCTGCTCTGGCTGGAAGTGTGTGGCTGGCTGCCCCTGGAACTGTGAATAAGGTAATGCGCCCATTAGGGCTAGTCTTTTACTAAACAGCTTGCTCAGTTGCAAGTAACAGAGACCCAGTTTAAAACGGCGGCATTAGCAATGGTTTGCATACCTCTTCCATGACCAAGAGCTGGCAGGAAGCCACCTTCAGAAAGACCTGCTGGATTGAGCCCCCATATGTACGCTAGGGCACCTACGCACCCTGCCCCTATAGGGGCAAAGGTTTTCAAAAGCTCAAGCTTTAGGACGACCAGAAGTAATGCTCAAGAAATAGCAGTGGCGTCTTTCCCTACATCTTTCCTGTGTTCTTATGAATTGAGGCGGGATCTTGCTATATGGCTCAAGGTATCCTTGAGTTTGTAATCCTGTCTAAGTCTCCCAAGCAGCTAGGTATGCCATTAGAGTCATGCACCACCCCTGCCCCTCTGTCTTTGAGACCCCCCCGCCCGTGACTTAGTAGGAGGTTAAGGTGGAGCTCTGGTGACCGACCACAGCTCTAGATTCTCTCCCAGCCAGTACAGTGGTGTAGCAGGCAGGTTCCCTTTTGGCCTGAGATGGTGGTAAATTTGGTTCTGGGACCCACCTTGAACCATCCCTGTGCCCTGGGACGTGTTGCTCTCTTGGCCGAGGCCTGAGGTGTGTGCTCCCACTGCCCCTAAATTAGGTGTAGTGAGCAGATCAGCTACAGTCCTAAGAAAGTGGCTCCCCAGCAAAACCAGGGTGATGGGACCCAAAGGAAAAATGGAAGTTGGGCAGGTGTACTGGTTAAGATTAGACAGCTTGGGGTTGGAGAGATGACTCAGTGGTTAAACACATTAGGTGCTCTTGCTCCAGCCTAGAGTTTGGTTCCTGGCACCCACAAAGCTAGCCTCCGCTGGTACCTACTCTACTGTGTGCATGTGCATGCATGTACACACGCACACCCACACACAAAGAATTTAAAAATAATCAAATTCACTGAGACTCTAAGCAATAGTGGAGAGGGTACCTGAACTGGCCTTGCCCTATAATCAGATTGATGACTACCTTAATTGCCATCACAGAACCTTCATTTAGTGACTGATGGAAGCAGATGCAGAGATCTACACCTAAGCACTGGGCCGAGCTCCTGGAGTCCGGTTGAAGAGAGGGAGGAGCAATAATATGAGCAAAGGGGTCAAGACCACGATGGGGAAACCCAGAGAAACAGCTGACCTGAACTAGTGGGAGCTCACAGACTCTGGACTGACAGCTGAGGATCCTGAGTAGGAACTAGGCCCTCTGAATGTGGATGACAATTGTGTGGCTTGGGCAGTTTGTGGGGCCACTGGCAGTGGGATTAGGATTTATCCCTAGTGTTTGAACTGACTTTTTGGAACTCATTTGCTTTGGAGAGATGCCTTGTTCAGCCTAGATACAGTGGGGAGGGCCTTGGTCCTGCCTCACCCTGATGGGACAGACTTTGTTGACTTCCCCATGGGGGGGCCTTACCTTCTCTGAGGAGTGGGGGAAGGAGGAGTGGGGAGAGCAGGAGGAGGGGAGGGAGAGGGAACTGGGATTGGTATGTAAAATAAAAAATAAATTTCTTTTTAAAAATCAGACAACTCTGTTACAGAGATGTCCAGTTAATTGTGTGGCATGCCAGGCACCCCGATTTCTCCTCGTGTCACCCTGTCATTTCCTGGGATGTTGCTAATACCTGCTAGCTGAAGCCAATATAACAGTGGGTAGCCATCTTGGATTTGGTTTTACAAGAAACTGATTCTGAATAGGGACTGGGCAAGGGTGATAGGAAGGAAAGACAGTTGGTAAAGGATGCAGAGGGGAAAGATACTGCTGGGGGCAACTGTAGATCTAGGAGGCAGGAAGCATGACTGGCTGCCCTCTCAAGAGGTAGGCAGAGGAAACCCCATGAACTCCCAAGGGTGTTTGTTTCTGGGCCCTTCCAACTTGTCTATGATTGCACGGGCCAAGTATTGCTGTGCCAGCAGCTCCCCAGGAGAGTGGCAGTGGCCAGTCAGAAACAGCGTTCAGACCATAGACCTAGAAGCTGATGAACTACAGGTGAGGGATATCCGTGTCTGTACGTGACTGGAAAAGGTTCCTCTCACTGTGTGAATATTCCTGCCATACAGACACGTGACTCTTATGCTTCCTTGTGGTGGATCCTTGGGGAGGATGTAGCTACACCAACTGAGGGTGGGACGTATAGCTTTCTCAACAAAGCTTATTTGTCTCAAAGCAGGGGAATGGATTGTGACGGGCAACTCGCAGTCTTTACATGACAAGCAAAGTCATCTCTCTCTTGACTATTTTTTGGGGGGGGCTGACATGGTAGAGCATACTTTTTTTGGGTCCAGAACTTGGAAAGCAGAGGCAGGTAGATCTCTGTCTGTGAGTTCTAGGCCAGCCTGGTCTATATAACAAATTCTAGGATGTAGTGATAAGGGAGAGCAGGCCTGCTTTTCCTAGGACAGTTAAGATTACATAGATCCTGACTCAAAAGGGGGTGGGGGCGGCACTTGGGAGATGGCTCAATGGTTATGAGCATTAACTGCTCTTCCAGAGGACCTAGGTTCAGCACCACATGGCAGCTGGCAACTGTAACTCCAGTTCCAGGGGATCCAATACCTTAACACAGACACACATGCAGGCAAAACACCAATGTACATGAAATAAAAATCATTAAATTTTTTTTTAAACATCACAGTTGAGTTTTTTTGGAGGTGTGTATGTCTAGGCCAGAGGTTAACCAGAGGCATTGTTCTTCAAGTGTCTTGTTTTTAAAAATAAGGTCTTTCATTGGGACTTGGAACATTCTAGTTAGGCTAAGCTGACTGGCCAGTGAGCTCTGGTGATCATTTACCTGTCTCTATTTCCCTAATGATAGGATTTCAAGTACGTGCCACCATCCCAGTACGTCACACAGAAGCTGGGGGTTGAACTCAGGGCCTTAGGCTTGTTCAACAGACATAACTGACTGGTCTATCTCCCCAACTCCTTGTCTTGGTTACTTTCCTATTGCCCTGATAAGACACCATAACCGCTGGGCGGTGGTGGCGTACGACTTTAGTCCCAGCACTGGGGAGACAGAGCAAGGCGGATCTTTGTGATCTTTGAGGCCAGCCTGGTCTACAAGAACTAGTTCCAGAACAGGCTCCAAAGCTACAGAGAAACGCTATCTCAAAAAACCAAAAAAAAAAGATACCATAATTTATAGAATAAGGAGTTTATGCCGGGCAAGTGGTGCATGCCTTTAATCTAGCACTTGGTGAGACAAAGACAGGTGAATATCTGTGAGTTCAAGGCCAGCCTGGTCTACAGAGTGAGTTCGAGGACAGGCTACAGAGAAACTCTGTTTTGAAACACCCCCACCCCCGCAAAGAAGAAAGAGTTTATTGGACCTTATAGTTTCAGAGGGTGAGTCCATGACCATCATGGCGGGGAGCATGGCAGCAGGCAGACAGGCAAGCATGAAGCTGGTTCAGTAGCTGTGAACTTATATCCTTCTACACAGTAAGAGGCAGAGGGAGGGAGGGAGGGAGGGAGGGAGGGAGAGAGAGAGAGAGAGGGAGAGAGAGAA
>LOJH01056560.1:0-11685 GCA_001685095.1 Ellobius talpinus | reverse complement strand
CGTGCGGGAGCCGGGTGGGACAAAAAGCAGGCCTGCGCTCCCCTTTCACTACAAAAGTTCTCTGTCAATTTTGCTCTATGCTTCTTATCTTACTCTTTATTACTTTTAAAAATGTTTTCCTTAACTCTTAACAAATAGTTTGTAATAAATTCTGAGTAATGTTTACAATAAGGATTTTAAAATATTTACCGATGAAGTCCAACATCTAGACCCCCTCAGAGGTAGTTTTTTTACCTGTATTTATTTTTCTACATATGGCTCATATTTTCTTGTTTCTTTGTATGTTTCAAAAATTTCTGTTGAAAATCAGATGTGTAATAACAATGTAACAAACCAATACAATAAAATAAGGCCTCTCTAGAAACATATTCTCCTCTGATTTCAGGTCTGATGATGTTCCTTATGAAGACAACGAACCTTATTAGTGATTGTAACCTCTGGGACCATCGTGATGAACTCTGGACAGCACACACTATTTCCCAGGAAGCACCACTGACATCAATTGGTTTATTTAGATATCATCGACTTTCTGACTATAAATTGGTGCATCCAGTAATTTTCTCAGTCTTTGCTGAGGGTTTTGTTCACAATTTAAAACTTGCTTAGCATTCGTTCCTCCTTGATTACAAGCTTGCGGTCACTGAAAATGTGAAAACTCAGAGTTTGTTAAGGTTCCTGAGCTCATGCCTGTGCACAGGTAATAATATAGGACCTATGCACATGTTGGTTGTCTAAAGCCCTAGTGGTAGCTTGGTTCTTCAGGCCACTCTGTACTTTACATATTTCAGGTTTCTCTGTGAACTCTCGTGTTTTCTAAGGCTAAACTACTCCTCAGATAACTGTGCTTCTTTTTTTCTTCTAATGATTTTTGTTTGCATTCTTTGGGAAAGTCATTTCAACTAGCTGCAGCCAGTCTTGAAGGAAGGACACACATAATGAGTGAATTTTCTCATAAAAGCACTATGGAGCATATAAAATTAACAGTTGAGGATTGGGCTTTTATGGGTCTCCAAGTCCTATTAAGTGCCCGCTTAAGCAGGAACTTTGTATTTCAAAAGCACCAAATAGCTCGATGAAAAAACAAGAGATGTGAATGAAGCAAATTTAGACAGTACAGAGTGAACTTATTACTAGGATCCACAGTTCTCATAGTAAATTATATGAGGCTTTTGCAGAGCCTTAACTAATTTCTAGAGTTCTGAGTATGTTTGTTTGAAAGTGCTTTTCCAGGGTTACTTTTATCTCATTAGCTTACTTTGAGGAACAGCTTTTTTTGAAGTTGGTAGTTGTAAAGGGTCGTCCTTGTCCAAAGTAGTGAACATTATTCCTACTGATGAAATATTAGGTTTTCTTTTAATCAGTAAGCAATTCAAGGCTTAGTATTGCTGCAAATATTTGACATTAATATTGGAAGTTGTATTTTAATCATAACATAAAATTATAGCTGTATAGATGGAATATGTGCTGATAGAAAGGGGCAGGGGAGTGGTAGTGGAAGAGGGAGGGAAGAGAAAAAGAGAGGGAGAGAGAATAAATGAGAAAGAGAAGAGGATAGGATCTTCATCAAAGTCACCATGAATACTAAGTTACAAAATTCTGAGTTATTGCTGTCTGCATGCAATGGCGTAGCACCTGTGGATGACTTTGAACTGTGGTGCACACTTGACTTCTACAGAACAATAGTTCTTCCTCCTCCCCATCTCACAAGCTGTCAAGCTTTTATGTTCTCGAGACTTTGGAAAGGCACGTCATGCTTTAGTTTACTATTTCCCTTTACTTTAAACTGGAGTGGAAACATTTTACAAAACAGTTACTGACCCTCCAGGAGGTACTGTTTCTTCACTAGTTTTGTAATCTCCTTTACTCATGTTTTGAGTGAGTTAAACACCTTTGTACTCACAAAATGAGAATTTATTTTCATCTATTAAATTTACATATAAATAATTTTATGTAAATAATTCACAGTTTAAATACAAATACTTTCTTGAAAATATATGTGGTAGGTAAATGTTTTCCCAAGTGCAGCTTGTATTTTCACTCTATTGAAGCTGTCACTTATTAAAGAGTTCTAAACTTTAATATACTCCATTAATCATTTGTCCACATATTAAAAAGTGTGTTTGTTACTTCATGTCCTACTGTATCACCTCTTCATAAATCAGGTGTGAATATAAACACGAACTCTATCCTGATCACTTGGCTTAACCTCTGACTTGAAGCTCATATTAGGCCACCTTCAGTAATCACAGCAGCCTTTTAACAAGCCTAGTTATCTTGTAGCTATAATCACTTCACTTCAGATGCCATTTTACTAAATTTTGATTCCTTAAAAAAAACAATCTTTTTCCACACAATTCTAAAATTTTGTACTGTGGTTGCTTATTACATTGGATTTATATATTAATTACAGAGAAACAGTTTTCTGAAACTATGGCCTTATCTAGCTCACTCATATAATATTTATATTTTCTGTTGTTTATGAAACTCATTGGATTTCTTTATTAGTGTTGTATCTATGTTCTTAAGATATCTTACACGTTTCTGATAGTGTCATTTGGAGAAAGAACTCTCCAGATCATTGTGCTAGACATCATTTTGTCTTAAAAGGAAAATGACATATTTTTAGTGACACAGTTCACTAGATAAAAGAACATAACCATCCAGGGCCCAGGCTTGAACCAGAGACATCAGAGTGGTACCTGGAGGTTCAGGCTGGAACTGAGGAGGAATGTGAGCAGGGTTTTAGTGGAATGCTGGAGTCTCTCAGCAACCATTGGAGCAACAAGTGGGTCCTGTTGGAGGCAGCTGCAGCTGCCTTTGGATTTTGGGCAACTGCGCAGCCAGGCCCTCTGGCCTTAGGCAGGACCCGGCAGGACGTTCCAGACACAGGCGACTTCAGTGTCTTCACCCAGCATGCTGCATTGGAGGAGCCATTGATGATGCCAGAATGCAAACCCCAGCTGGACTGCTGCCCTCCTTCGAAAAATTCAAAGAAAAGTCAGAGAGAATGGCTGTATTACATCTGTTGGTAAATGTGCCTGTGCCCCCAGCACATCAGTAATCTCTGCTATCAGAATCTTTTGAAAAAAATCTTCGAAGAGTAATTCAGTGTGGTGGCAGGACCACAGATTGGCTCAACAGTGCGTCCTTGGTCCCCTCCACTTGGGCCAAAGGATCCAGCCCACAGCATGGAGCCGTTACTGCCACAGAACTGCCCTCAGGTCAAAGGCGTGAATATCATACTGAGTGAGCCAGCAGGACGACTTTCTCTAAGGGTAGAGATATGCTCAGTCGCCTAGAGCTCTAGTACTTCCTGACCCTGGATGCCCTGCGCAAATGAAAGTTCACCCAGACTCTGGGCAACAACAGGATATGGACAACAAGTCTGAGCAGTAGTCCAGTATTTCTGGTGCTTCGGAAACCCGAGACCTAGAACCAGACCACTGATTCCATTGCAATAAGTGTTCGTATTCACATATAAAGCTGCTTAGACTTTATATGTAATACACTATGTGGCACACTGCAGTTGCAATGCCACTTGGATGAACAAAGGTGCGGTGAAGAGATGGGAAGGGTGGTGGAACTGAGCAGCGGAGAGAGACCAAACTGGAGACACATCAGCAGTGACAGGTGAAGGCAGGCAGCTGGGATGCACAGGGGAGCATGGCATTGACAAATATGGGCAGAAGGGTGGAGAGCAGAAGCCTGGAGCTCTGCTCCAAACGGGCTGTCCCAGCCCCATGATCGCCAAACTAAACACAAAAGCTCAAGAACTGTATTCAGTTCTAAGAACTCTCAGCAGCCAAGTCCATACAGTTTCTTATACTTACCTGGTTAAGAAACCTGACAGCATAGAATGTGTGCAGTTGTTGTACAATGTTTGTAATCATAGGAGACAAATTCTTCCAGTTCATTGGAGGCTGAACTGAAGGAGGGGAAGGAGTTTCCAGGTAAGCAGATATGCCCACTCTTCTACCCCACTGTAAATGGAGCAGGAAACACCAAGTCTTAGACTCACTACTAGGAAATAATGAAAAGGCTGTCTTGCGTGGTAGTTTGAACAGGTATGCCCCCAATAGACTCATTTATTTGAATGCTTGGCTCATAAAGTATGGCACTATTAGTAAGGATGGCCTTGTTGGTGTGGGTGTTGTCTTGTTGGAAGAAGTGTTTCACTGTGGAAGTGGGCTTTGACATATCTTATAGGCTCAAGCCACACCCAGTGTGTCAGTTCGTTTCTTGCTGCCTGCAGATCAAGATGTAGAACTCTCAGACACTTTTACATAACCATGCCTGCCTACATGCTGCCATGCTTCCCACCGTGCTGATAATGGACTAAACCTCTGAAACTGTAAGCCAGTTCCAATTATATGTTTTCCTTGATAAGAATTTCCCCAGTCATGATTTCTCTTCACAGCAATAGAAACCCAAACTAAGACACCGTGCCTTGTTAGTAATCTCTACTGCACTCAAAAACATTACCAAGGAAAAAAATGACACCTGAAGAAGGATATTAATAGATACTTCTACACCATATTATTGAGTAAATGAAATTGTCAATGTTAATTTCCAAATGAAAAAATAATTAAAAGAATCTCATATTTTCACAATTAATATCTTTTAAAAAACATTAATTTTTAATTAAAACGAATCTATCATCCAAAAATAGCAGCTATCACACATATCCAGGGTTATGTAGTAATCTCACAAAATGAAACAAAAAAATGTGAAGATAGCTCTCAACTTCAGGGCAAAACAGTGTTCCAATAAGATTGTTTGAGTCTCAATAGTGTAAATGGTGGAAAAACCAGACATTTATATATAAATCAATATGTTCTTCTAAGTTAACTCAGTGGCAAACTAATGCCAGCTCCACTTGCTTTCTTCATAATAGATTTAATGTTATGAATTATGATATATAAATGTATTTCTTTCTCTTTCTCTGTCTCTTTGTCTGTCTCTCTTTGTGTGCATGTGTGTGAACAGAAGAGACAGAGATCAAGAAGAATGGAGAGAAAGGCAATGAGAGAAGAGGAAGAAAGACAACAAAATGTACAAACAGAGACAAAGCAAGAGAGAGAAAGAGAGGAGCTAAAAACATAAAGAGAAAAATAGCAGGAGGGAAGGTGAGACAGAAAAAAAAGAGAGGCAGAGACATAAAACAGAGTATATGTATGGGACTCTCAGAGATGTTTTCCAAAAAAAGTACATTATGCCAAAGAAATTCCACAAGGCAGATTCAACAAATCACTTTTAGAAGTTTGGCCTGTAAAATATTGTTGCGGTTTTTAAACCTAACAATATTGTAATATTTGAAGTCTGATAATATGAATTACATATTCAGATTTAGAGGTCATATTCTCTACTGTGCTTTCCATTGGCATAAGAAAAAAATTATAAAATAAAGGATTTAGAGACACTAAGCTATGACCATTGACCTCCACAAGCATATTCATAAACACATATATGTTAATTAATACAACATATAAACAATTGTTGCATTTTATTTTACTCTATCCCCATGTAAGACATCAAATACATACAGAGGCTTTTCTGTCCCACGTGGTCCTGCAACTGCTTTTAAATTAATCACTCAGAGGCTTAATATTAATTCCAAACGGTTTGGCCTATTGCTCAGGCTTATTACTAACTAGCTCTTACAACTTAAATTAACCCATTTCTATCCATCTATATTTTGCCTTGTGGCTTTGTGGCATTACCTGTTCACTAGTATGTCCTGCTCATTCAGTGATTGGCTGGTGTATACTCCCTGTATTCAGTATGGCTTTCATACCTAGCTATAGTCTACCTCTTTATAGGTCAAAGCAGCTTTTCTTATTGAGCAATGAGAGCAACATATATTCACAGTGTTCAGAAGGGTTATCCCACAGCACATGGTACACATTTTTATGTTAATAAAATTTTATATTTGATAAATTGTCTTGTTTAAGATTTCTTTTATTTTTGAGATTATAGTATAACAACATCATTTCCATCATCTACTTCCTCCTTCCAAACCTTTTGATATTCTTCTCCTTGACCTCTTTCAAATTCATGGTCTCCTTTTTCTTTAATTGTTGTTACATATATACATATATATATATATATATATATACCTAGCCAGTCTGCATGTTACTTACCTGTATATATGTTTTCAGGACTAACCATTTGGTATTGCATAACCAATTAATGAGTTCCTATTTGGAGAAGACAATTTCTCCTAGTCTCAGCATTCTCTAGTTGACTGTAGTTCTTCCTGTTGGAGTGAGGCTTCCTCCACTTTAAAGTATCCATGTTATCCTTAGTCAACTCATATTTAGGCAGTGATATTTATGAGACTATGGAATTTTCCTTTATTTGGACCTTATTCAACTGTGAAAATATTAAGTGAAAGTTTTCAGGATGCATTAAGCTTATGAGTCTACTAGCACTTATAGAATAGAACATTTTCCTTTAATTTTCAAGGAATGAGTTTGATTAAATCACCTTGTAGAGACAATGTCAAAGTTTAAACTATCTCAGGAGCAGTTGAAGACACTCCTGAGATGATGAAGACAGCGCATGTTCTCAGAGGTTCAAGGCTGAGCAGTCACTGGATCTTTCCATGTGTAGAACTAGTGACTAGACTCTGAGCTGTGGTCTTAGAGTCCTGTTCTTGTTCTCTGTCTCCTTCTTCATTGAATATGTTCTTTCTACCCAGTTACACTCATCTGTTGCCCATTATTTTTTCTTTCCTATGCTTAAAATGTAAATGCTAGACTCATATTTCTCCACATAATTGACTCCTAAGGGATCAAAACTGCTGCATTCACAAAAGAATCCCTTTCTGGCTGCACATGTAGGTTTATTCTTCAAGATACTGTCAAGAGTTTTAAGCATGTACTAAAATATCAGCATACAATATTCTATCCATCTGTCTATAATCTATCTGTCTATATGTCTGTTTGTCTATCTACTTAACATCTATCATCTGTCTACCATCTATATAATTTCTGTGTATGCAAATTACATTAGTGCGTGCCACATTTATAAGTTTGTGTGCTCATGAATATGTATGTAGCTGCCAGTGATCATTGTTTTATACCTCTCTAAATTCTCAACTTCATCCTCCTTATATTTTGTTTGAGACAGTCTCTCACTAATGACACCTCTTATTGATAAGCTATACTTTTTGGTATGAGCCAAGGACCTCTGCTTATCTTCAGTCTCCCAACAACTCTGAGGTTACAAATAAATGTTACCACCTCTGCCTTTTTGATTTTGATACTGGGGATCAGATCTCAGTCCCTTAATATGTTACACCAGAAACTTTCTTCACTGGTCCATTTCCATTCCTTCCCTCCAATTTTAACTAACTTTTATAAAATTGATTTTTATTGAGCTCTACATTTTTCTCTGCTCCCCTCCCTGCCTCTCTCCTCCCCTTCAACCCTCTCCCAAGATCCCCATGTTCCCAATTTACTCAGGAGATCTTGGTCTTTTTTTTTTTTACTATCCATGTAGATTAGATCTATGTATTTCTCTCTTAGGATCCTCACTGTTGTCTAGGTTCTCTGGAATTATGATTTGTCAGCTGGTTTTCTTTGCTTTAGGTTTAAAATCCACTTATGAGTGAGTACATGTGATAATTGTCTTCCTGGATCTGGGTTACCTCGGTCAAAATGATGTTTTCTAGGTCCATTCATTTGCCCACAAAATTCTAGATGTTATTTTTTCTGTTATGTAGAACTCTATTGGGTAATTGTACCACATTTTCCTTAATCATTCTTCGGTCGAGGGGCATTTAGGTTGTTTTCTTAAATTGTATCTTAATAAATGTCTACAAACACAAAAGGGAATTTTCTCTGACGATCCCATGAAAAACTTATTTAAATGCTGCTTATTGTTGTCACTTTATTTTTTATTTTGAATTATCCAGTAGTACTTATTTATTCATTTAGACAGACATTTATTTGCATTTCTTATTTGTTTCTGACATAGTCTTACTCTATAGACCTGCCTGGCCTGGGATATGCAACATAGACCAGGCTGGAAGCTGCTTTGTTGCAATTCTTCTGCATCTCTCTCCTGACTGCTGGATTCTAGACAGATGCGTCACACCTATTTGAGCTTCAACTTTTGTTTTGCTGTGTTAAATGATTAACATCTCCATGTGACCCCCGCCACCTCAGATGAGTGATAACAGACAGATGATATCCCGTGGCCATGAAGTCTCTTGAGGAAGGGTTCCTAGACTGCATCCTAGAAGACATTAGCCCCTCTGTGATGACTCAGAGCCTGAAATTCCTCACTGGCAAAAGCAAGCTCGTTCTTGCCACTGGATTCTTTTCCTCTTCCTGAACCAGACAGACTCAGGTTCGAAGAGATTTCAGCTGATGAGTGGAAGGGAAAATGATGGCTACTCTCACCACTATCAAAATTTATTTCCTTTAACAGCGAAACATTAGCTATTTTAACTAAACTTTGAGGATAATTTCAAAGTTCAGGAGAGTCTGAGAAATTCAAGACTCAACTTATTTGGCAATTTGCCAAGGCTTCAAAATCACTGCATTTGAATTAAACATCAGTTGGCCTGGCTTAGGACTCTGGGGAAGCCTGCAAATTCCACAGAACTTAAGTGTATCACATTGGAAGAAAGAATAAAAATTACCACATTAATGTTACTATCTTAAATTACTTGAAGTAATACTATGCTTTTAGTCAACTGCATACTCCTTTTCTGAGTCATTTTCTTACTATTATCCTGCAGTTTTCTAGATCTTTGAAGCTGTTCTGGACTGTGTTCTTGGTTCTCACCTTTGGACCATGCCTTCCAATGTTTGGAGATTCCATTTGCACACTTAATAATCTTTTCTTTGACACTTATCTTGGGTGTCTACTGGACAAATTTTTGAAATTTAGTATCTCCCATCCTTGAAAATCTCTGCTGATGAGATTTTCATACTAGTCCAATAAATAAATAAATAGTGATATTTTACAAATAATTTTGTGTAATGATATAATTTAAAGTAATATAAGACATCTCCCCTGAATTATCATTATATCTACTTTTAGTTCTTGGTTAGCCAAGTGGCATAAACATTACTGCATTTGATAAATGCAGAACTAATTTCTCAATTGAATCAAAGTTCTCTCACCTATGAACATTTCAGTTCACCTATCTAATTATCAGCATTGTTTCTACAACATGGCAGAAGTTCTCGGGATAAATGACCAATCTTGCTTACATAAATGCATAAAAGGGAAGGAATAAACTTGTGATATGAAAACAGCATTCAGTTGAATTTATTTTAAATTCTAAACCAAAACTCAAGTGAGGAAGAAGAAACTCATAGTAATCAAATGTTAAAATGTAATTTCAAAAATTTATACTTCAACAAATCCATCTTCATTGGGATGGCTAATCTTGGTCAAATTGATAAGCCTGGGAAGAGAGTATCTCAACTGAGGAAATGCCTCTACCAGATTGGATTGTGGAAATATCTGTGAGGCGTGTTCTTAATTGCTAAATGAGGAATGATAGCTAACCCACAGTGGGTGGTATCAGCCCTAGGGAGGTATGCCTGAGTTGTATAAAAGAATTAGCTCAATGTGAGCCCAAGAAAAGCCACTAAGCAGCAGTTTTCCATGGTAATTCGTAAGCCAAATAAACCCTTTCCCCCACTTGCTACTTCCAGTAATATTGTTTATCATAGAAACAGAAAGCAAAACAGGAAATTACATTTTGTTGAAATAAAAGGAGTGGATGGCTGAGTTGTGAAAGCGTCTCCAACTCAGAGCCAAGGGTCCATATGTAAAGCTTGCTAGGCAGAAGTGACACGTGACAAGAAGGAAGAGAGGGTGGTGCATACAGGATCTGCAAATCCCACCCCACCATGGCTTTGCTGTGGGTACACACAGTGAGTTACTCTTAAAAGATGTTATTGTTGTTAAAAGCATGCAAAGTTGGAACTCACAAGAAAATGTTTGGGACAACTAGGGAGAAATGTCTCAGTGGGTCAGACATTTGCCACGTATGCTTAAGGATTCAGGTTCAAATTCACATTTCTGTTTAAATGGCAAGTGGGTGCAATGGCCCATGTGTAATCCCAGCATTTGGGAGGCAGAGTCAGGATCGCTAGAACAAGCTGACTAGACAGAATAAACAAATTTGTGAGCTCTATGTCAAACTGAGAGACCTTGCCTCAAGGAAAAACGTGGAGACCATTAGGAGCAGATACCTAACCTCCATAAGCCTCCACAGGCATATGGATACGTGGATACATGCAGCTCCACACACATGAGTTCACATACATCAAAACACATATAAACATGTGTGCACCACACACACATGCACACCATTTTCCTCTTATTGAAATAAAGAAAAAAGAGAAGAAAGAAATGTTAACACACAAGTTCCAGGCAGCTTCATACGTGATCCTGCAAACCAGCTGCAGTAAAATGTATGCCTTTCCCAGCCTTAGATCATTATTTTCAAGACAAGCCCATTCTTTCACAGTTCCCCGGCCGATCTCTTTGGCTGATAAAGTCCTGGTTGGCTTTCCATTGAAGGAGATTCAAGCAGAGGACCTTGTAAAATTAACGTTCCTCTGTTGCTCTGAAGATAAGTGCTTTGCTGACCCCAGAAGCGCTGCACCAACTGTAAAGTTCACCTTATTTCCATATCCCAGTGTTGAAAAAGGCAGCGATAGTGAATAATTCATCCTGCAGAGACAGCCTTGTTGCTAGGCTTTGTGCTGCTATCACTATCTGTTATCTGCTCCTGGGCACATCAAGGGGTTTCACTCCCGTCTTTTCCATTTAGGAAGTAAATAAAAACTAGCAGAGTTCAATGAAGGCGATCGATGGAGGTTGTTTTTAAATTTCTGATATTATTTCTCTTGTGCTATTGATTTTATAATGCTCCTTTTATGATTTGATTTTTCAAACAAGTCTATTTGTTCCTTTGCCTTGACTATTTTGTACACACTGTGCAGTATTATTTAGCCTTTCACTTACAGCAATCCTTCTGCCTCAGCCTCCCTGGTGCTGGGATGATAAGCATGAGGCACTAGGTCAACTCATACTGAAGTGTTTTCATACAATGAAGAGGAGCACATTCTAGGAAACTGATAGATTGTATCTTCTCCCCAGATGAATGAGGCCCATGTCTACAGGGACAACACCTTGTAAGAGTCACTAGTCCAGAGGAAGGCCAGCCATGGGAACAATCAGCAGAAAATAGTCTTAACCTGCCTTCCAGTCTTTCAGCGGATGTCTTGCCTTGTTCGCAGAAATGTCCATTCTATGTGATGCAGTTGCTGTCTTTGGAGAGCACTCTCCCTTCTTTCTGTGAAAGTGCTAACTGTAGCTAGTATGCCTTACATATGGGCTCTCTGGAAATCTCACACAGGTATTGCTGTGAGGTACACGTTGTTTATCTTTGAGCCCAGGACAAAATCTTATTGGTGTAAAAAGAATACCAAGTTGAGACTCATAGGGAAATGTTGTGGAGAACCATGGAAATATGATTAACTTTAAGGAGGGACAGTTTGAACTTTTGAAGACTATAATAACCGTCAATAACGTTTTCCTTCTTTGTGTTCCTCTAGAACCTAATCTGTACTCTGCTTAGCAAACACTTTTCTGAGTATTTAAATGGGAAGTAGTTTACATCATATGGGCACAAGAGACCACTTCCTATGT
>LOJH01056559.1:0-11685 GCA_001685095.1 Ellobius talpinus | reverse complement strand
TTTGGCAGCGCGGGCGGGGCCGCATAAGCCAATGAAAACCGAGGTTTTGAAAGGACACGGGGACTCAGCCAATGGCGACGCGGGGCGGGGCCTTCCGAGCCTCACCCCCCAGGCCGCGCAAAGGAAGGTCACTCTCCGGCTCCGCGAGTTACGCGTGTTCTTCCCCCGCTCTCCGTGGGCGTCCTTTGCGCGTGGAGCGCGAGGAGCCGGCTCCGTCAGAGAGACGGAAGTCCGGGAGGACACCCATGCGGTTCTGAGGCCTTCGCTGACACTCGTCTTGTTTGCATCACCCAGTGCTCGCGCGCCACGGTGCGCACGTGGCTGGCCGAGGGAGAAAGCATCGCCCTCAGACCTTTCAGCCCAGCCCCACCTCCCTGTAGCACGCCTTGTGTTTGCCCATCATCTGAGCTCAGCCCTCATGCTCCTAGCTGGGGACCTATGGTAGCCTGCCTAACCTCTAGATCCTCTGCCCTGGGGGCCTGTCCCTCCGCTATACAGCCACCTGACAATGTGTCCATCGGCTGCCCACAGCTAACAGTTGGCCTTCGTTGATGGCTATCATGTCCTTAGTACCCTTCTGAACAGTCCCTGTGCCCTTTTTAAGGCACTGGTGAAATTGGACTCTGCTGTTGTTGACCCCAGGTCCAGTCACTGGCCCAAGAGCAGCCCAGGACTTGGCGATGTCAGTGGTCATCTGCCCGTCTTAGCTGAATCATGACGGGTTGAGAGCAGGGAACTAAGCATATTTACCGTTGCTCCCTGGACGATAGATAGAAGTCTAAACAATTCAGCTGATCTTCCTGGGGTAACTGGAGCCTGACCTCTCACTCCTTCACTTGTCATTGTCCCTCATGCCACAGGCCACACGTGTTTCCCCACTCTGGAACCCTTCTGAGGTGCCACCTGTCTTGATCCAATCCAGGGCCCACCCAGTTTCCTTACCCCCCCACCACACACACACACACACACACACACACTAGCTAGTGCTCTAAATGGGTCTCAAGTTCTTGGAGCTCCCTCTGGCTCTCCCCTAAAGAGCTTCCAGGCACTGACCATATCTGTCCAGAACACCTGCAGCACCTACCAGTAGGATTCACAGGGTGGAGAGTCTGCCTATGGATGCTTTCAAAGGACCATCTAAGAGTCCAACAGGCCTGTCCTTCTCCAGGCCAAGATAGTCTGGTTGTACTGGACTCCAGACTTTGGGACAGGGAGGAGAGGCAAAGAGTGTTCCAGAGCTATCTGGGTCTAGGTGGATAGTAAATTCAATGGTAAAGAGTGGCTGGGGTTCCCCCTCTAGTGACCCCTACCCAGCATGTGAACGTCTAAGCCAGTTCTCTCCAGATCATCCTGGTCTTCACCTTGGCTAGTTTCTCATAAAGTCATCCTTACAAGACCAGAACTGGGGAGGATCACCCCATCCTTGCTCCCTAAACTCCTGATGGGTGCTCCCAACACCTTGAATTTCCTCAAACTAATAGCAATGAGGAACTGCTCCTCAAAGGTGCTCAGTCACCCATAGCTCCTCTCCCCTCACTTTGAAGGTAGGCCAAAGACCCCTCGCAGTCCTAGAGGGCCTGAGGAGAAGGAAAGGATCTGTGGAACAGAGAGCAGCCTTCTCAGGTGGGGGTTTATCTTTATTGTGTTGAAGAGCGATTACTCTGTGGGCCTCTGTATGTGTTGAGGGCCCCCAAACCTACTAAGTAAGCTCTGTGACATATCAGGATAGACCCTGGCCTTCACCCCCGGGAACCATGGGAGCCTTATCATATTCCATTTGGCCTGAGGGAAGGTCCGGTAAGAGGCTTGATCTGAACAGCTACCCACAAATCTGTTCTGGAGCGGCATTGAGAAATCCCTGTGTCACCAAATAATCCCGCCTCATCC
This sequence comes from Ellobius talpinus, assembly GCA_001685095.1. Taxonomy (NCBI): domain Eukaryota; kingdom Metazoa; phylum Chordata; class Mammalia; order Rodentia; family Cricetidae; genus Ellobius; species Ellobius talpinus. Next base: position 9,798 of record LOJH01056559.1, on the reverse strand, counting down.
TACCCCCTACCAGCAATTTATCAAATGGAGTTTCTGTTGGGTCTTGTCTGTGGAGACTCTTTTCTCTTTGCTCCCGCTAGGCATGGCTGTTGGAAGCTGGACCTCAAGCCATCCCTACTCTACAGGTTTCAACGCCCCCCAGCCAGTTCCTGTGCAGGGTACCAGTCCTCCGCCTGTTTTTTCCTGGTTCCTGGAAGGCCCATCCGGTTAAGCCTTAAAAATAGCTCTGGGCCCCACAGGTCAGTTGTTCCATAGGCGGTGGCAGCAGAGCTGGAGTATTCCAGATGAGAAGGGTCTTGCTGCAGATACCCACGCCCTGTTCCTTGCCTTCCTACCGCTCAAAGGCTGCCCTGGGTCCAGATCAGCGTGACACAGGTGCCCACGTCTGTTGGCCTTCCTCTCTTAACCAGGTGTTACTCAAGGAGGGGTCTGGTGGAGCCAGATAGATCCTACCCTCTTTCTCTCCCCATCTGCATGCAACCTTGGAAACAGCCATTCTTGCTGCCCTGCAGTGGGCACAGACAGAATGCACAGCCAACCCCACCGGGTCACTCTGTCCTGCTGGTGGGAGGGGCTATGCTGTTGCTGTGGTGACAAGAGCCAGGCTGCCTTTCCTGGTAGGAAAGAAGAGGTGATGGACTGGACTGGAGGATGGTCAGGGTCTCAGCATGTGTCCATGCATTCGCGCACCTACACACACACACACACACACACACACACACACACACCACACACACACACACGTCATATGTATTTACAAACCCAGTCTCAAGTAACTTTCCTCAAAACAACATGCACACACAGACACACAAAAGCACACTTCAGACACTCACAGATCTGTGATACTACAGAGTAGAGCGAGGTGGGGCACCTCCCACACTCTCCCCAAACTGTCCTGCTCTGGCCCCTCAGATGCCTCGGAGTCTTTACCTCCCTGTGGATCTTATCCACATCAAGTGTTCTTGCCAATGACAACCCATGTCTGACTGCCCCATTGGTAGGCCCTGGGTGTTCTCAACCTCCCCCCCCACTGTCGTTGACGTCCCTCCATCCTGAGAGTCTCCTCACTTGCCCTTTGTTTACTACAGAGACTCAGCTCTATTCTTTCCTTCCCATCAACCATTGTCTCTGGTTCCTTTGCTCATCCCAGGCCAGGCCCAGGCCAGGCCTCTGTGGCCATGGGGGTCAGTCCTTTCCACAAACAGTTCCTGCTTGACCCTGAGCCACCTCTGACCTGGTTCCCTCTGCAAGAGCTGATGACCCCCAACTGAGCAGGCTCCTCCTTAGCCCCCCCCCGTGCCTAGCCAGGCACTATCCCAGATAGGCACACCTGGCACCAGTCTCATACCCCTGGCCCTAGCCCCAGATCTAGGCTTGGTGTTGTGCCAGGCCAACCTCTCCCTGAGCCTGGCCCTGACCAGCTGATTAACCAACAGGGCCTGGCTGCCCACACTGTCAGGCCTGTCCGAGGCCAGGCCCCCAGGCTGGCTAGAGGCAGAGTTCTCAGTTTAAGGCAGGCAAGGCCCTTTCCCCTCTTGCCTCCGCACTTCTTGGCAAATGTCTCCTGGATGAGGAGAGGAGCCAGAGGAGCCAGCCAGGATTTTGCAACATTTTGCCAAAGGCGTCCCTGGTTTGAGGAGGCCCAACAGGGTCGGAAACAGAACACCAGCCTATGAACTCTGGCCCAGCCGCTGTGGCTGCCTCTTCCAACCTCATCCCAGAAGCTAATGGATACCCTCTCCCTTCCCAGGAGCCTGTCCTAAGCCCTCAACTCAGGCCCATACATCGTTGACAAATTGCAGCTCCCCCTTGGCGTGGCTCTGCTGTTACTCAGGAGCTTTTGCTCGTGTCCTGCTATAACCAGGGTATGCACACAGCCATACCCAACTGACCTCAGCCCCTAGACTCAGCATTAAAAGACCCCGAAAAACAAAGAAGATGCCATGGGTATAAACCAGGTCTTCAACATCAATGAATGCTCTCTTGCCATTCACCCAAAGCAGTTCGCACTCTGTCCTCTGGTGAGCCCTGCAGGAAGTGATGATGGTGGATATAATGGCATCAGCCCAGCCCATCTGGATCCAGCTGCCCAGAAAACTTCAGCCATCTTGGTCCTAACAGAGTCAGCTTGAGCTGGGGCTATAGGTCCTTGTAGCAGGATGGTCTGGAAGGGTCCAGGCAGACTGGGCTAAAGGTCCTCCTCTTCACAAGGCTCTGGCTTGTGGCTAAACCCAGCTGCCCATACCCTCAGTGCTGGACCAAGTTTGTCTCCACCCCCATCTACCCTCAACCTCTTTCTAGCTCACCTCTGAGGACTACCTTCAGAATCTCAGTCTGTGTACCACAGCCAAGGACCTACCCAGCACCCAAGCATTGCCTTGCCACTGACTGACCTACTCTTCCAGCTTCAGCCTCCCCACGCATAGAACAGGACTTCTGATGGCTAGTAAGCACCTGTGAAATACCGCCCATAGTGTCTAGTGGGTGCCTGGTGGGCACGTAGCCTGGAATCTCATAATAGAGTCTCAAAACTTCCTACATGGGTTGGTTTATGGTGGGGCCTGTCATGCCTTCCAAAAGCTATACCATATGAGGGACACCTTTGGGACAAGTCCAACTATGTATGTGGTATAGGAATAGGAGTACCAGCCGGGCAATAGTGGTACACACTTTTAATCCCAGCACTCAGGAGGCAGAGAGAGGTGGATCTCTGTGAGTCTGAGGTCAGCCTGATCTGCAGAGAGAGTTCCAGGACAGCTATGGCTGTTACACAGAGAAATCCTGTCTTGAAAAACAAAACAAAAGCAACAACAACAAAAGGAACAGGAATTCCCATTCTCACTCCTCCTACTTCTCCTACCAGGTCCACACAGGTAGGCAAGTGCTTAGCTTAACTCCTGGTGGAAGACTCTTGTCCCCTTAGGATGCAGAGGGGCCAGAAGAAATCTCCAGCTCAAGTGTGGTTATGACCTCAGAGATGCATGTTTAGTGAGCATGTCCATCAGCTTGGCATGCTCCATGCCTCGAGTCAGCCTAGCACACTGATGTTGCGGGCTCTTCCTGCCTCTTATACATGCATGTGGCCAAAGAGAACAGCAGTCTTTGCTTGAATAAAGATGTTGGGGCCCAGGACAACAAGCCTGTGGACAGCAGCAGGATCTATGGAGCTCTCAGTCAGGAGCATTTCTGCCAGGCATGACCTCTGCCCAAGAATAAATAGGGCTTGGAGAGACAGAAGGCAGGACAGAAGACCGCTGCAGGTCAGTTGTGAGTCGGCCTCCTCTGATAGTTGTGGGCGCAAACCCACACAGAGTGGAGCTGGAAAGCCTAGGTACCCAGTCTCCGTAGACCACCTTTAATGGCACAGAAATAGAGGAAGATTTAGTAAGTCCCCGATACCTGGGCATGAGAAGGGGGTAGGTGAGGTGTTGAGGAAGAAGTATGGACTCGAATTCTACTGTTAGAAAAAGAGGTAGAAAAGAACCGGCATGTCTTCAGCACCTGCAGGTGTGTGTTGTTGTACCAGGTTGCCAGGAGCCTACCCTCACCTTCTCCTTTCATACCTGTGGGTATTGAACCCAGGTCTGCAGTCAGCAGGGTCTAGATCCTGGAAGCCACAGTGTGGATACAGAGCCAGCGAGGCTAGGTCTGGGGTCTAGGACTAGCCCATGAAACTGATGCTACCTCAGGCTGTGTCCTGTTGCTCTTTCCTCTGTTGAAAGGACGCTGATCTGGCTTTTGGGTGTCTACTGAGCCAGGTGCTACTGGGCACCAGGAGCATTCATATCCCAGGATGCCCCAGGGACAGAAGTGAGGGTGTCAGTATCCATACCAGCTGGCCAGGTCTGCAGAGGAATGACGAACCCAAGCTGTGGCTCCCTCGTCTGGAACCCCTATAAGACTCTCAGGCCCTTCCTGCCTCTTCAAGTAGTTCTAGGTGAAAAAGCAGCAGGGTCGGGGCCACTAAAGGTGACAGGGCTATGGCTGCTGGAGCTCTGAGACAGTCCTTTGAGTCTAATCTGGGACCCAGTTGTATGAGAGTCCAAGAGACCCTCGGAGACCAGAGAAAGGCCTTGCCCTGTCCCCTATCTCTGGGGACTTGACCCCAGGACTCTGAGGTGGCCTGGGCAGGGCATCTAGTTCAGAAGTGGCTAAGCTTTGTTCCAACCACAAGACTACTTCCCTATTCCTAGGAAATGACAGGGATGACAGTGGAGGAAGAGGAATGCCCTGCTCTGTACATAGGTTGAGTTGGCTTCTGCCTAGGGGACACCCCAACTCTTGGCCCATTCGCCATGAATTTCCAGGGATTGTTCTTACTCCCCCCAACCAAAGTAGATTGTGCTGGGGCATCCTGGAGGAAGTAGGGAGTCCAGTTCTCCAGATCCCAATCAGAGGGGTCCAGTCTGGCCTGGCAGACACTCCAAATGGCTAGCCAGTCTGGATCAGCTCCAAAGAACAAATGCACTTGGTGTACACTGGTCCCCAGATGGGCAATGGCTGTAGGCACTGTAGGCAGCACCCCCGTGTACTTTCATGGTTTGTGGGGTTCATGAACCTTCCCCCTTTTTTCCTGAGCATTCCCCAAGCTGGAGAGATCCACACATCACAACTGCCTCAGGGGCACCAGGCCCACAGGCACAACTTTCTGGCTTTTAGCTTTGTCCCACCTCTCAGGAGGAAGATCCAGGGATTTTCATCTGGGGTGGTCAAGGGTTGTCCATTCTCTGGGACCTGGGGGACAGAGACCCAGGGGGGAGGCTACTCTACCTGCCCCAAGTGAGGTGGCTGAGTCCTGGGATAGGGTAGGACTTCGTCATCGCCCACTTATGGGACCCTCCTCACAATGTTCAGGTTCCTGCACCCAGTTCTGTGCGAAGCTGTATTGGAGAGCTGGCTTGGGGGTTGAGACAGGGTGGAGTGGGCACCTGAGATTGAAAGCTGGGGTTGGAGGGTCCCCAGGCAGTCACACTCCTTATTTCCCTCCTAGGGACCAGAAGGCATGGGAAACCCAGAGGCTGAGTCAGGGCTCCGAACGGAAGGCATGGGAAGAATTCTTCACTTTCACTCTGATGGGGTTCCTGCCCCGAGATCTTGTTCATTTCCCCCAACTCCACTCCACTCCTACCCCCATCCACATTAGTGACCTACAGACCCCAGTTCCTTTTCCTCCAGAACCCCCTCCAACTCCCACTTTCTCTTCCGACTTTAGTGATTCTTAAGCTCTTACTGGCTCCTTGGGGCTGTGGATGACAGGCCACAGTCTGGCACTAGAAGACATGCTGTCCACAGTCCATCTACCTGTGCCCGCACTGCCCTCCCAGGTCTAGGCAGTCAGTCTCACTGTCTCCACAGGGTTCTGCTTAGCTTCCTGGGCTTAAGCTGCAAAGCTGAGCTGTGTTGGAGTTCCCCAGGGGTCCACGGTCGTCTCCTGGATCAGAGGCACAGTAGTATCAGCTGGCCATACAGAGCCTGCCCATGCCTCCTGCCTCACACCTGACCATACTGCCCTCTGAACACACCCGCTTTTCCAAGCACATTCTGCTGTCCCTCAGAGAAGTCGGCCTCAGGCAGGCAGGCTGCATGGGGGTAGTGGGAGATGAAAGCTGATGGGGATGGGGCCTGAAGCTGAGGGAGGGAAGAGATGAGCAGATAACCCACTAAGCCTTTCGACCATCACCAAGTGAAAGTGCTGGTGTCACCCAAAAATCTGTGGTTCGATCCTTTTGAAAGATTTGGGGACAAGGTTATGGCTATGAGTTTCCTCAGCCAGGTTCAGGCCTGGGTTGTGTAAGGAGGGAGAAGAGAAAAGCTCACTGAGAGTTCCTCAGGATCTAGTGGGGCCAGGGATATGAAATCTCTTGCCCATTGCCCTTTAATCCAGCCAGCCACTCTTGCTAACCCCAAGTACCTGTCTAAGCACAGGTATACATCTATTAGGAAATAGTAGGGAAGTGGTCTAATTGGGGGTAGGAGATCCCCAGAGCCGGGGACCAGTTTTCTGGTCCCTTGGGGAAAAAAACTGACAACCTAAGCAGTTAGCCCCAAGTCCAGTATACATTCCAGGGAGAGATTTATGGACCCTGGGGAATATGTGCAAAGGAGATCTCTACTGGCTCCTCTGTCTCTGCTCTCCGTAGGTCCCAGTCCCAGCCACACCCTCGCCTGGGTGTTCCCAGAGCCGCTTCAGCTTCCCTAGAGGCTGTGGGAGGGGAGCCACTGACTCGTAGTTTCTGGGACGCAGTTTTGGGGTTTCGACCCGGCCCTGGTAACCTGCCCAAGTGAGCAAGTTGGCTGCTTTTGGACCCTAGGCAGAGGATGCCCCATGGGCAGCAGTAAGAAGGTCATTCACTTGGTGCCATCCAGTCTGCTGTACTCAGCCAGCCCTCAGCTGACTCTCCTGCAGCCCAGCCCCGAGGCCCCACCACGGATCTGTAACTGAGAGTCCTCCTCAGCTTTGTGAATCTCCTGCTCATAACCCTTCCCAAAATCCCTATTGCCTGAGGAGGGACAGCAGAAATTGGGCGTCGGTGCTCAGGTGTAGAATGGATTTGCTGGGCGCCCCACCCACTTGTAGGACTTCAGAAGACTTCTCCCGTGTCTATAAGCAGATCCTGATCGGCTCTGGCATCTCAGTTCTTCCCAGTGCCCAGAAAGAACCACCTTTCACCTGCAGGACCTGGCTTGATGTTCTCTGCATGTCCTAGGACCTCAGCCATGGCTTTGTCTCTTCCAGGGGCCGTAAAGCCTAGCTAGGTGAGCTCCACAGGCCCTCAAGAGGGTGAGTGCTGGATTGGAATGGCCTGGGGCCTATGGGAGTTGGCTCAGACCCTGGTAGAGTCCTCCTAGGCCTTGGTAGCCTTGTCAAAGGACTAGGCTGACTGGCAGGAGGTGGGGAGGGACAGTAGGACCCATACATTTAAGACCTGCACACGGGTTCTTCTTGACATCTTCTTCTTGATTATTGTTTATAGGTGGGGAAACTGAGGCTCGAGAAAGCAAAGTGGCTGGCCTCAAGATAGTCATAAGGGAGCCTGGGTATATGGCCATTCTCAGGTTTGGTACAGGCCCACGAAGGCTGTGCTGGAGGAGCAGGGCCCCTGGCCCCTCACAGTTCACTGTGCTAAGTATGGCTGCTGATGAGGTAGGAAGCTGGGAGCAAGGGCTAGTTGAAATGCTTGAGCTGGCTCCAGTAGGGGCAAGGGAACCTCAGCCAGGTCTGCCCTTTGGAAATCTTGGTTAGATTTGCTTGGTTAGATGCAGTCTCTCAGAAGAGGTGATTTAGTGACCTGTCCAGAAGGTGTGGGGCCCCTTAGTGACACCTGGACAAGGCCAGCATGAAGCCAACTTGGCCACTGGGGTCAAAGGAATGAGGAGCAGGGCAGCCCTCAGACCAGCCCTTCCACAGCCAGCTCAAGGGCTTAGAGTGTTGGCTGGCTTCTCAGAGCTGAGGTTAGGATGGGCAGGGCCAGGGATGGGGCTAGAGTCTGTCTTTCAACACCCAGGGACACAGTCCAGGTTTGGCCTCCTGGTGAGGTTGCCTCCCCCCCCCCTCTGCTGTGTCCTTTGTGCTTCTGACCTACAAAGAAGGGTGGAGTGCGCATTTGGGTGCTGTCCAGCCCACCTATTCCTCTCTATATCTTAGCCTTCAAGGCTCAACTGTACCTGCTCTGCCACTCCCAGCTGAGCCAACACCCCCAGCAGGTGGCCACCTGATGGAGGTAATGCCCATGACGCAGGTCAGGGCCTCTGTCCTGCCTGCCTCCTGGCTGGGCCCCAGTGCACATGTCCACGTGAGCAAGCAAAGGCGTAAGCACACACACACACACACACACACACACAGACACACACAGAGTCACCAGTCAGACCGGTTCTGCACCATCAGCCCGGCCTCTGTAAAGTTCACATTGGCGTAAGGCTCAAGCACTAAACACCCTGAGTCCATATACTCACCATGCCCAGACCCCAGCACATGCCCTAGAGATGTTCAGCCTTGGCTTTCTTACTGGTGAGCCAGATAGTGCAGCTTAACGCAAGAATTTTGTGAGACTGAGCATGAGGAGATACTTTGAAGCTGAGTTGATTATGGAGATGTATGGAGACCCCACCCCCACCCCATGTGGAGGAGCTGGCACTTACCTGCCATTTCACAACTTACTTCATGAGGGACCCTTGCAGAGATGGAGGATGCCAGCTGGGCTCTGCTTCACCGAGTCCAGGCCACTGGGTCTAGGAAAGGACTGCCACAGCCCTGGTGTGTGGAGTAGGCTGGCAGGATATCAGCCCCAGATGAACCCCAACGGGCAGCTATCAGTTCATTCCTTAGCCATGGGCTAGCTAATTGGAAGACTCCGTCATCATCCTGATGTTTCCCCAGACCAGACTCAAAGTCTTGCTTCTCTGTTCCCCGGGACTGCTATGATCACACTCCCATCTGTCTCCGGGATCACTAAGACACCCTGAGGGAGACTCCGGGGCTACAGAGGGGTGCGTTTGTGCTTGTGAATGGGACCTGCACGAGTCTGGGGTATGCATCGGGATGTGTGAGGATGTGGGGACGTGCTGCATGTGCCCTGACCTGTGTGGACTTGGGGACACTGGGTGGTGATGAGGATGGAAGGGCAGGGGGCAGCATGTGAGGGGGAGGGGAGGAAGGGTGTAGGTGGAGGATCAAGGTTCATGGAGGTCTCAGGGAATTAAATGTATACACATATTTATTGGCAAGGTGATGTGGGTGCATGCTGAGTGGCGAGAATACTGTGGACAGTGGTGAGGGGTCACAGGGCAGAGATGGAGGTGGGGTGGTATGGATGGGCCGGTGGGGCAAGACTAGCCAGGATGCTTGGGGACACAATGGGCCCTTGTCCCATGCCGGGCTCCAGGCGCCCTGAGCAAACACACACCCTGTTCTCCCTGCACACTGTGTCCCCAACTGGCCGTGGCTTGGGGCCAGCAGGGAAAGTAGCCTGGCCAGGACACGTGCCGAGCTTGTCCCTGTGGCCTCCACAGAGCCCTCTACATAGCACCCAGGAGTCCCTTGTGCCGGGTGCACCACATAGCCACTCTCCGCTGCCTCTCTGCATCCCGTCATTTCTGGAGCCCTGTGGAAGAGGGGCCTTGGACCTCCACTCTACCCTGGCTGTCCTCTCTGGCACTGGGGACCCAACTGCAGTCATTTGCCGGCTCTGGATGCTTTCCTTGTGATGGAGGCCAAACTTGTCAGGTCTGGCTCCAATCCCTGCTGAGGCCCCTCCTAGGCACTAGCCCTCTCTGGACAGTGACTAGCTGCAGCAATAGCTTTGCCAGACATCCTGCCCACACCCAACTCTCCCACGGCCTGGCCCAGATCTATTCTATGACAGGGTGGCTGGGTCCCCAACACACACTGAAAAGGTCCCTGGTCAGGACTGGGAGTCAGGAAGGACAGGGATGGAATCCTCCCACAGGGGCCCGAGCCAGGGGTAGGAAGAGTTACCTCTTACTGAGTTTCTAAATGGGGCTGGAAGGGGTCTAGTGCTGATGTGGCTAGTGGCAGGGCTGCTCTCTGGTGCTGGAGCTAGCTAGAGAGGGTGCTCCAGGATTACCTACATCTCTTGGCACGTCTCTAGTGCCGGTGAGATGAGTTAGTGGCTAAAAGTGCCTGCTATGTAAACCCGATGGCTTAAGTCTGGTACCTGCAGCCTGCAATGGAAGGAGAGATCATCTCCCAAAAGCTGTTCTCTAACTTCCATATACATGTTATGGTAGGCGTGAACTCAACCAAATAAAATTAAGCTCTCTCTCTCTCTCTCCCTCCCT
>LOJH01056556.1:2706-15442 GCA_001685095.1 Ellobius talpinus | reverse complement strand
GTGTGTGTGTGTGTGTGTGTGTGTGTGTGTGTGTGTGTGTGTGTGTACCCCACATGTGTGCTCAGTGCTGTGAAGGTCAGAAGAGAGCATCACTTTCCCCGGAGCTGGAGATGTGGATGGTTGTGGACCATTATGTTAGTGCTGGGAACTGAACCCCTCTCTGCAAGAGCAACCAGCGCTCTTAACCACTAAGCCCTCACTTTAGCACTATTTGCATTATGTTTGAGAAGAGGCGGCAAGGAGGAAAGGATGGATGGCACTGGACACCCGACTGTAACAATATCTAGCTAAGTAGCTAGGAATCTCAGTGTAGAAAAGTTGGTTCCCGCTGTTTGCACAATGTAAACCCCACAGAGCTGTTTGACACTGAAGCCGATGAACGCAAGGTGGGGAACGCTTATCTGCGAGGCTGGCACTGAACACACCTCAGAATATGGGGCAATTGCTGAAAGAATCAGTGATTTCAGAGTCTGGTAGAGAGGTGAAGGTTTGACCGAGACCACCAGGCATCCTTAAGTGAGGCTGTGGTATGAAAGAGGAGGATACAGAACAACCTTGAGTGCCAATGTGATGGGGAAGAGGCATCCTTGTTTTCCTCCTGGCCTTAGAGGAGATGCATTAGATTTTTACCAAGTGTGGCCTTTCCCAGAGTCTACATTTATTTGCTTACATTTATAAGAAAGTATTTTCAACTTTCATATTGTGATATAAAATACTTTATTTGGATGAAATTCATTTAGCTGATACTCACGCATGCGCCATTACATACTTTTTTCATCTTGTACTGAGTTGAATAGTGTCCCCCACAAAATTCATAGCTACACACAACCTCATTTGGAAATCGGGTTCTTGCAGATATAATTAGTTAGATTGCTGAACTGAGCCCCAATCCATTACAGGTCTGGAAGCATGTTTAGGACAAAAGGCAGGAGAGTAACTCTTGCACAGAGACCAGCTGTCTTGCTGAGAAATAAACAATCAAGCATAGCTTGCTGGAGGAGAAGGTTTACAGTGTGAGGCGGGAGAGAGCAGATGGGTTGGGTGGAATCAGATATTCAAGCATTTGTCAACCTAACCTGCGTATTTGTTGACTCCTTATTCTGTACATTTCAAGTAGTGTGAGGGGGAGGGCTCTAGCAGGGGCGAGAGGATGAGGTCACCCTGAGATGAAGCTCTGGAGCTGGGAGGCAGGCAGGAAAATCTGCCTGGAAATTGGTATGACCATCCCGCCAGTTCCGAAATGTGGAAGTGAATTCGCTGTAAACAAATGTGTTGCATGAATGATGGTTTCATTTTCTTCGTATAACAGCGATCTAATACATTACAAATACAGTTCAATTATGGAATTCTTATTGGCAGATATCCTCACTCTTTCAGATTAGTTTTGAAGGAGGTAAGTAAGTACCGATCAGGAAGTATTTACTTAAGATGTAAAATAGGGGTGTGCCACGGAAAAGAGGAAGGGCTGAATGGTGGCTGCCTCGGAATCCAGACAGCAGGGGCAGCGGGAGCAGCGCTAGGCAGAAGCATAAGCTCATGTTTGCTTGTCCTGATCTTTGCTTCCTGATCCCACTCCTTGTTGACTTTGCCCTCTAGAGCACGCACAGGCGCCAAGAGCCAGCCCGAGGCATTACCTCATAGTGCGGTCATGCTTTTCACCATCCACATGAGCCGTATTTGACAGACCGTCAGGGTACAGGGACAAAGAGAGATCTTTAGAGTATAGAGTTTAATGCTAAACCCTGTCATAAAGCGCTCAACTCTACTTCACAGAAAGCAAACTGTATTTGGTGAACAATGAAGTCAAGTTAAAACAAGAAAAAATAAAGTATGTTCTGTTCTTTGCCTAACATTTCTCTGCCAAGTGCAGAAATTCCAGTTTTCAAGGCCGTATACAGAGCTAGTGTGTTAAAAGGCAAGAGCTGCACGCAGGGCCCAGGGCCGGGGAAGGGAGACAAAGTTCCCAGGGTGTGTGTGTGGGGGGAGCGTGGGTATCAGAAGGTATTGTGGAGATGGCCTGTAGCATGGAATTTGGAAAAACAGCTTTTCTTTGTGGCTGGATAATTGTGGCAGGTGGCTTCTAAGTTTCTCTTCTTGTAGCAAACAGAGCAGTGACAGACATTAAAACAGAGCCCCAGGACCTCCAGTGAAGATGGAGGGTGGAATTTATGTCTAACCTCCAACTCTAATTCCTGTTACTTTGGAAAGTCAGTTCTGCAAGCTGGGTGGGTTTTTTTTTTGGTTTTTGTTGTTGGTTTTTTTTTTTCTGTCAGCAAAATGTTGCAAATTCCTTTCCATTCTGACAATTCTTTTACTCCCCAATGTCTGATCTGTGAAGAATTGCTAATATCCTTTATGTAATAGTGGGGCTTGTTTTTCCACTTTATTAGGCAGATAATACACTCTGTCTCATAAGAATTACCCTTAAAATGGGAACACTAATCAAAGGAATTTCCATAGGATGTATCAAATTGCCTATTCTCAATAAACACACACGTCCTTTACTAGCTTCCTATTGTTTAAAAAGTTAAATGAGCACCTACTATGACCTAGGTAATCTTCTGTGGTGTAGATATACAGTATTATACACACACATGTATATGATCTATGTTTATGTATATATATAATAAATATATACATGTATACATGTGTACATACATACATACACATATATAATTAGAAACATTTGCTGCTTTAATGGAATTTAACTAATGAATGCATATGAACAGAATATTTCCTCCCCATCCTTCCTCCCATCATTGCTTTTTGTGACTGCTTTAGATTCTGATCCAGAGAAGTAAATCAAAGGGCAAAGCACTGGTGTAGAAGATCCTATTATCACTCTGTGACCTCTGCAGGACCTTTTTTCAGCAGAGAGTCTAGAAAGGGATGCACACATGATCATAGATGGGAAAAAAAGAAGGAATAGGGCTCATCAAAGTGAATGGATGTGGCTGCTGTACTTCAGGATGTCCCACACCAAGGGATGTTAATGAGACAATACTGGTCACTCCTTTATAAGACATACTTGAAAACCACATACATTAACAACTGTAAAAGTATAACCAAAATATTTATGGTCCTATACTCAAGGTGAAGTTACTTAATGTCAGCGGGGCAGGCTGGGCAAGGTGTTCACTTCCCAGAGGTAAATAAATATTTTTTTTTAATTCCCAAGGATTGAAAGTTTCCCTGAGGGAGGGGAGCAGAGAAAAATGTAGAGCTCAATAAAAAATCAACAAAAAAGAATCTCAATACTCTGTCCTAAGTATTTATATGAATATGAATTCTAGAAGCTACACAAAATGAGTTATTTTTCCCTTTATCATTTTGGGAATCATTATTTTATTTCTTTGAAATAAAATCAAAGGCTCTGTAGTTGAACGGTCTTTATAAGCATTTTTGTTTCAGTTGATAGAATCATAACCAACCATTGCACATGGAGATAACTGACATAAAGTAATATTGATAATAGAAAATATGTACAAATTTAAGATTACCGTTCATTAAAAACAGACAAAAGATCAAACTGCTCTATTGAGATTAATATTTGCAAAATTTTACTGGAACTTAAAATATATATTTTTGGTAGAAATAACTTTAACAACAACAATTGTAATTTTAGAATCTATAAAAATTCATGTTATAACTTTATAAAATTTTACACAGGGAAAGAAATATAAATAGAAACGTCTCTAATGTACTGCAGATAGAAAAGATCCTATAGGCACTATTTAAATGAACTGAATATCAAAATAGAAAATAAACATCATTTACTGTGCTCTAAAAAATATTGATCAGAGAATTTAAATGATATATTGGTCTGTGTATGGGTGAGACATATTGAATGAAAATTCATCAAATCTGAAGTTCACTAAAAGTGACCCTTATGGGAAAGGGTTTATAGTAATTGTGGGGCTAACAGAAGAGAACAGAACATGCAACCCAAACACACAAATTAATATAATTCAAACTTGTGGATCTAGAACAAGGAATAGCAAACACAACATATATTGTAGTTAATTAATAGCATTTTTCTAAGTAATAAAGGATCAATAAATGCAAAGTAACAACAACAACAACATTACCCCAATGACCCTCCCAGGTAGGACTGATCCCCTTTGAATGATAACACTTTCCATTTCCTTCTGGAGTGGCAATCTGCTTTTATGGCAATTATCTCAAAAGATAATTATCTCCAAAAATATGATTATATCAAAGTGGGGGTGAGAATGGAGTCTTTCATGCACATGCCTATGTACAGCATCCTATAGCCCAATAGACAGTTGAGAGAATGTTTCCTAAATAAACGATATTTGTTGTCATTGTTGTCGCGATCATGCTGAGAAATCTAAGAATGCTGGGATGATTCCCTAGTGTTTTGTTTGTATCAGAACAGCAGTTCAGATGAGCGTATGGGATATAGTTTTGGGTCTGATTCTCTGCAGAGTCCGAGTCCACATAGGAAGCCTATTTTGTCAGGGCAACTGCTCTGCCGTTGAGAGGAAAACATGACATAGGGTGTCTACCCCAGGCTCTCCCAGAGGATGCATTCTTCTCCACTCTTTGCTTAGAGACCACTGGCTCAGCCTGTTCTATTTCTCCTAGCAAAACTTTTGGCTGAAGGCTTGACAGCAGCTTGGAGGCAGATAGCAGCATAATCTTATGAAGTAATTTAGATACAATTTGTTTAAAAAAAAAAGTAAAAACCACTCTTCTTGGCACCAAACACTCGCGAGCTTGGATTTAGCCAGTGAATGTAGCATTGCAGGGGATTATAGGCGGAAAGCTGGAGAACTCCAGAACTCTGGGAGGAAAACCTGAGGCTTTCATTTGCATATATGACATTCACATTAAAATAGAATATTTAAAGCAGTAATGCTGGCTGGTCAGTATAGAGACCTTATTTTCTCACCAGTTACTGGAAGATCGCTTGAGGATTCCTCCTTTGTCCTAGGCCAGGAGGAATAGGTACTTGGGATTTCATAATTTACACTCTATAGCCAAGAACGATTGGGGGTGCTTGTTAGAGGGGTGGAAATGCGAAGGATTCATAATTTCCAATCTCACACTAGTCTAGGTGAGGGATTAGAGATCTGTTTCATTGCCTAACTCTGAAGGGCAGTAGGTGTCTTTGGGTCTGACCCTTGGAAAGTACTTTATAAGGTGGGATGTGGGGAGTCTAGCTCTGCTGTTGGGGAGACATCATTCTTCAGCATCTCCATGCCTTTTCCTTATCTCTAAACTAGTGTTGAGAACGAGGAAAGTACATAAAACACTTTCTGCAGGATTGGGGGCCACAGTGAAAGCCCCAGCCAAAGTCCAGACCACCAAGGCTTCTAGTTAGACAATGTGCAGCTCTAGCTTCAAGCACACTCATGTCTACTTTTCCATTGAACATCCTTTATGGCAATAAGGAGATGAGGTGCAACTCACGCAAGACAGCACCAGACATTTCCGGCCAATCACCCAGTCACTCTAGTGCTCCCCGGTGCCATGAATTCACCACATCTAAGTGGCTGCGAAAACATCTCCATCACTCCAAAGTAAAACTCATCCAAGAATCAGGCTCACTTTGTTTCCTTCCTTCAAGCACCAAGCAACTGTCCGTCTGTATTCTTTTTCTACAGTGTTATTTATATTAGATAGCTCTTCTAATGGAGACATGCATGATGCAACCTTTCATGTCTGGTTTCCCTTCTCCCTTTCCTCCAGCCATATTTTTTAAAAAAAAATTCTAGAAAACTATTTTAATACAAGAAAAATTGCATATAATAAAATGCAGATTTTGAGTATAAATATAGAGCTTGAAGAGTTTTCATCGATGTCACAACCACCACTGTAATGGAAATACCACCCATTCCTATGACTTTAGAATGTACTCTTTTAAAATGAAAGAAACTGTAAAGGTTTTATGTTTCTGAGATTCTTGGAGATGGGGCTCTTTTAAGTTTTCTTTTCTTGCTGCTTGCTGGTGCATTCAGGGATAGTATTGATTTTTGTGTATAGAACTTATACCCAATCACATTCATAAATTTGTTTCTTCATTCTAGTATTATGTTCCGGGAGGTATAGGAGGGGCAGATCCTTTGATGTTTTGTGCAGTCAAGTGTGCCTTCTGAGACTGAACGGCAGTTTTATTCATTGTTTTTACCTTTTCCAGAGTTCATGTTTAGTTTTCTTGCCGTGTTGCTCTCGTTAAGATTAGGTTAATCAGAAGTGTGATTGTGGCCATCCAGAGAAAGATAATCAATTAATGAAGCTCTGAATGGGGATAAACTGACGGGATGAGAGAGACAAGGGGGAACAGAATGGGGGATAGAAATGAAGATATTCGTAAGAGTTCAAAATGAACCATGACAACTCCTAAGAGCAATGACTTTATCCCAACACACTTATCTTTGGCTAGATCTCAGATCACAGTACAACCTATGAAGGTTAGGCTTTCTGCGACTGTCATTTCTAAATATAAAGTCACAATGAGCATGATTTACAAACACTAGCTTCCCATCATTTGTGATTTTGCTGTAGATGTGTTTTGTCAACTGACATGTCAGTGTGGTTCAGTAAAATCAATTAAAAACAACCAGACAACTGACTTCAATGATAATCATACTTAAAAAATCCTTACACTTATTTTCTCAGGTTTGAATTATTTACAGAAGTTGAGAGCTTACCCAGACTTTTCCTTGTATCATTTCTTCCTGCCTCTCACAGAGACATGAGAATACTGAGGCTCAGAAAGATGCCTCATCCAACTTACACAGAGAAACACTGGGCGGAGCAGGGTTAAGAGTCTAGGCTTTTGCTATCCAGTGCTTCATTGTTATCTCTCCATCTCCTCAGAAAGATGTTGCCAAGACCCTAATCCCTCATTAGGATGTGCAAGAGGCATACAACATAAACCAGGTCAGGCAGTTGTCTGATGACACAATGGGACAGATTTAGTCAAAATTTCCCTGAGCAAAAGAAACGTTGGAAGGTGTTCATCCTTTTTTTTCTCTCTCTCTCAATATGTCTCTATTTTTTCATTAAAGAAGAAAATGAAGGAAGTACCCAGCTAGAAGAGGACAAAGACTTTAACTGAGGGTATGGAAAGAACGTGCCTTTGAGAGAAGAGATAGCTCCCCAAGTGAGAGCCGTGTGAGCCACATTACACACACTGAAGTCCTAAGACCTCTTTCTAGGAATGAAAGCTATATTAAAAGCTCAGTATGTGAAATTAAATGCAGTTTCTCAAGTGTATGCTTTTCTTACCTCCCAGGTGGCAGGTAATGACATCTTACTCAGGTATCAAGTCCCAGGCAAGCCTCACTCTGCTCAGAAAGGTCTCATTAGGCCAAAGATAGGGTTCTTGCTTCTCTCTTGAGCCTTCTCCATATGCTATATTCCTTTAAAAGGGTGAGATGTAAGAGTAGTTTAGAAATGAATTTCAACTCTGTCTCATCTGTTTTAATCAAGGTCTCCTTAAAAAGCTTAAAATATTATCTGCCTGTCTGTCTATCATCTGTGTGTGTGCACATGTGTGTACATGCTACAGCACACCTGTGGAGGCTGGAAGACAACCTGCAGGTGTTAGTTCTCTTCTTCTACCATGTGGATCTCAGAGTTCAAATTCAGGCCCGTCAGCCTGGGTAGATATGCATCTTTACCCACTGAGCAATCTTTCAAGTACTTTGTAAAGAGGCTATTTTATCTTAGCAAGTTCCGAGACTCTGTAGACAGAAAACAGACAGCAACAAGAACATTAAGCTAATCTCACAATATGTAAATTAAAACACCTTCCATGTAGGAAGAAACTCATAATTGTTTACATGTTTGCATATTGTCTCTGGGTTGGATGCAGTTCTGGGTAGAAATGTTGGCATTCGATGAGATCTCATTGTTTACAGTATGCCGTAGTGAGCATGGCCAAGTCCTGTAGAATTTTTGATATCCAAAATTACTTGTTGCTTTTGGAATGTACACCATGTAATAGAAAAGGAGTGGCTGCAGAAATGGATGGAACATGAATATGTTGATAAAAATATTTAACCTCTACTAGCTCATTTAGATTTATTTTCTTCAATTAATGACCGTAGACAGCTCAACTAAATTGTACATTCTACTCGATATGACATGACTATAGCAAACATTCAGGTCATCCACAGTTACTGCCACCAGAGATTTAGGGCCTTGAGTGCACGTGGGCTGAAATAATTGACCTAGGGGCTTATGGTATTATGTCCAGGGAACGAGAGACATATTCTCCATGCTCTACAGGCTGGGGACATATACTTCAAGGTTCTGAGGTCGGAGGTTTATTGCTCTGAGCCTTGACTATCAGTGATCCCTGACAGTAATGGCAGATAGCAATGGAAGTAGGAGGCAATGATTAGTGTTATGACTCTCAAGCTCTGAGGATTGAGACCTCAACACCAAACAACACCTTGTGTAACAGCCATCTGGACTTGAGTATCAGGTCCTCTGCCTACAGGACTCGGGTCTTCTAGCTTGCAAGACCTGCAGTCTCTCAACTCTAGCTCTTTAGAGCCTCTGCCTTCCATTCTTAGTCCTTACCTTCTTCATCCTCCATGATCTCATCTGCCTCTGCCCATGGTGGCTCTTGAACTCTTCATCTATCTTTTGGCTACTATTGAGACTATCAGTACTGATGCTGCCCATGGTGGCTCTTGAACTCTTCATCTGTCTTTTGGCTGCTATTGAGACTATCAGTACTGATGCTGTTGGCAACTTCATTTCCACAGTCCAGGGTTGCTTCCCATGTCAGTGATTCTGCTGTCTCTTTGTGCTATGAGTTCAGCCTGTTCTACTCATGATGGGGACTCCAAGTATACAAAAAAACAAAAGATTTGGGAGAAAGCCTCTTTTAGGGGCCTTATGTTGCAATAGCAGCGAGGTCTTACAGAAGACTTCCTAGTTAACTTACCAAGTGAGACTAGCAGACTCGTTAGCCTGGATATGTAGCCAGTGTGTGTGTGTGTGATGTGTGTTTGCACATGTGTGTGTTGTGAATATGGCATGTAAATGTGATGATTCTAACTTGCACCAATCACAGCACAACTTTTTGTTTTCTCAATACCAATTGCAGCTGAGAATTGCAAGCTTTTTCTGAGTCCTTAGGGGAAAATTCATCTCTGTTCAAACCTTTAAACCCAACTGAAGGACAGAAGACAGACAGCTTCTGCAAGGTTCTGGGGCAATAAAAATGCTGGACATTCTGGGTAGTGGCAGGTGAGGTCATCCTGAAGCTCACCGGCACTTGTGCTGCGTGGAGTGTAGATTTTGTCACTGCATCTGTCCCATACTGGAACAAGACCACCTGAAACAGGCATCAGGGTCTCAACAGCTACCCTGATGATGTCCCTTGCAACAGAGCATGGTTCTCGCTGGGTAGCTCCTTGCATATGGTGGCTAGCACAGAGAGTGTTCAGTTGGATGCTCCTAGTAGCTTCCTTTACTCACAGACCAAAATACACTTGCAGAAAGCACAAGAGCTAGTAAACAAGCAACCGAAACCACAAAAACCTCAAATTTAACAAAGGCTATCTATCAAAGCTATCATTCACAATGTCATTACAATTTCTACATTATTTAATGGTGATTAATCTCCTCCCTAAAACCCTGGGTAGAGTTGAGCACTCTGAGTTGTTTTATGGCCTGTGGCTACCATACTGGGCAGTATGGATGTAGTATTTTCTTTACTGGTGGAGGTTTGGCTAGCCTGGTTCCATATGTTACATCTTATTTCCAGGAGACACAGACATCCATGGTGTTGCATGGGCATTGGAGGGGCATTATATTTTTCTGCCTAGATTTGTATTCTCTGTGGATCATTGTCTAGGCATACCTACATCAATATCTTCAGTATAAATTTCTAAATCTGACACTTTATCCTGATTGCTTTCTTTCACCTGGAAGTGCCCCCATCCATTGCTTTACCACGGATGGAAGAAATATATGTATGCATGGATTTGAAAATCTAATAAAAAGATATTTTATTACTGAAGCCTGGATCTCTATAATGGGGAGAAAACTACAACTGTGGTGTCTGGAAATATTTGGCTCCCCAAACAGAAAGTCTATGCTGGTCAAAATCACCGTAAGATAATTGCCATTTTGGAAGTGATTTCAATATGAGCTCACTAGCAGCCTCAACCTCGATTTCTTCAAGGAGAATGAAAACATTACAGAAGTCAGTAAACTGAGTGAAAAATTTCATGATTTCTTTACTTTTTATTTATTATCTTGATTTCAAAATATATGACAAACACTTATCATGAAAACAGTGTGATGTTGGTTGTATCGCCCAGTGGAACGCAATAGAGACCTCAGAAATAAATTCTTTAAAAATACCATTCAGTTCATTTGTGTTGGCCATCCAATATTGGGTGCGAGGCCTGCCCTTAAGAGTGGTTTGTATACCCAGTGAGACTCCACTGAAGAAAACTAATTTTTCCTTTGTGAGTGGTTATCAGTTGGAGATCAACTCCAGGTTAAGGATGGAGGTGTTCACTTCTCTTCTTAGCACTGGGACCCCTACTGGCTTAGTCCTGTACAGAGAAAGTTCACAATTTTGAGATTTACTATTGATTAGTGATTTCAGAGTTTTATGAAAACAATACTTTTAACTACTTTGCAGATTTCTTAACTATTTTCAAATGATTTGCAAGCAAGCTTGAGGATAAAATAAAGAAGTCCAGACAAGAGCAGTTTCTTGCTCAAATGGATAAGAAATGCCATAAGGAGCCTTCTGGTGCCCATTATCCTGTTGAAGTAGATTGGTGCTGCCAGGAGTAGATGAGTCTGGTTGTCATGAAAAGTCTAAGTTCTTAAAATATTTTAAATGCCATATTTGCAGTCTTTGAAAGATTTGAAGAATACCTCTCTAACTGAAATATATCTCTATATATCTAGAAAATCTAACATAACTACAAGCTTGACTATTATAGATGATTATCTATTAACCTATATTTTTAAATTATACATTACGATTTAAATTATCTGTACAAACACAATACCTTAATCAAGATCAGAAATACATATACACAGTATAACAAAATTTACCTAAAATTTGTATAAATAGACCAAGATCCATACCAATGTAAATTATTCATCTCTATAGCATATCCTCCTTTAAATGTAAACAAACATTTATAAACAANCTTGACTATTATAGATGATTATCTATTAACCTATATTTTTAAATTATACATTACGATTTAAATTATCTGTACAAACACAATACCTTAATCAAGATCAGAAATACATATACACAGTATAACAAAATTTACCTAAAATTTGTATAAATAGACCAAGATCCATACCAATGTAAATTATTCATCTCTATAGCATATCCTCCTTTAAATGTAAACAAACATTTATAAACAATATTTGGGAATTTTAGTGTAGTTCTCTCCAAGCTGCTTCCTGCTTTTTTGTTGGGTGAAGTAATTTTGGGGGGTGTTTGTGGTGACCTTTCAGGGGGATCTTGGTCTATCCAACCACACTAGTCTGGAAGAAATCCACAGGTTCTAATCTTCTGTGGAAGCAAAAGAAGAACCTCTTTTCCAAAGTAACAAATCAATAGACCCAAATTTTGAAGTCAAGATACTTTTAAAATATATATGTAAGTTTACCTTAGCAGCCCTCAGAATCAAATGTCTCTCTGCAGGCAAACAATTCAAAGAAAACCAAATAATATACATAATCCAGACTCTTTGTGTATATTCTATCTTTACATGGCTTATTTTTTAATCTATTACTTTTTCTACAACTTTACTCTGTCTCTTTAAAGACTTTGTCTTATTTTTTAAAAAAACATTTTCTTCTTTTTATAACTCTCTATACTCTTTTTTCTTCTCTCTCCCAAGCCTATGTACATTTTTAAAGCCCACTGTGACCTGATTAGAGATCTTTTCCATCTGAATTTGTCTTTATTGTATATCTGCAGTCCTTTTCTGATCAGGACCACTTCTTAAAATGAAAAGTGGCATGGCTAGGACTAAGGCTGCTCTGCCCAATCCAACATGGCAGAGGTCCATTCACTGCCTGTGAGACTGCCAGGCGGGAGCCACGCTCAGCAACTCAGCTCTGGTAACCAGTTGGCCCATGTTCCCACCAAGTAACTTGCAGCATGCTGCCCTAAAACGCCATTCAAAAGAACCAGAGTTCATGCTGACAGCATGGCTCAGGAAGCTGCAGTGCAGGTTTTGTTGTTGTTGTTATTGTTGTTTTTGCTACCACTGAATCAGGAAGACCTCTCTTAACAGAATCATGTTTGCTTGCTTCTAGCAAACAGAGCTTGCCTGAGAAAATGCTGCTATCAAAAAGTCATTATTTACTCTATTCTTTTCTGTCTAGGATTTCTTTCCAAGCTTTCTGAAGTTTTAGTTGGATTTAGTCAGCTCCACGCTTGGTGCCAATGTATTGGTGGAGGCTGCTCATTCATTCCTGGCTTCCCAGACCCAAAATAATCACTCAGAAACTGTATTAATCAAATCACTGCTTGGCCTATAAGCTTATGCATATTTCTAGCTAGCTCCTATATCTTAAATTAACCCATTTCTATTAATATGTGTATTGCCATGTGGCTGTGGCTTACCAACAAGATTTCAGCAGGCTCCAGCAGAGGCATCTCTCTCTGGCAGAGGCTACATGGCTTCTCTTTGACTCTACCTATTCTCTCTCTCTCTATCTCTATCTATCTATCTATCTATCTATCTATCTATCTATC
>LOJH01056555.1:3788-15474 GCA_001685095.1 Ellobius talpinus | reverse complement strand
TGAACTCACAGAGATCTGCCTGCCTCTGCCTCCTGAGTGCTGGGATTAAAGACTCACCATGCCCGGCTCTTTTCTTTTTTTAAAGACAGGGTCTCACTGTGTAGCTTTGGCTGATCTGAAACTCAATTTGTGAACCAAGATTTTGAATTTATAGATACCTGCCTGTCTCTGCCTTCCTTATCCTGGGAGGCATGTACCGTCAAGCCTGGCCAATCTATTCTCTTTAACAGCCCTTGAGAAGCCCTAAAAAGGAGGAGGGAGTGAAAATGGAAGCCATATCTATTTAATTTCTCCCCAATAATCATGAAGATGGGAGATCAGACCTCTGCTCCTAAAAGGGGCTTTCTGTGGCTGGCCAAGAGGATGGCAGGTACATTCACACCCCCCCCCGNAACGCAGAAGAAAAGTCCATGTGAAGCAAGTTTACTAGCTACCACACAGCGGGTGAAGGACAACGGTCTACAGAAGGAGATAAACAGAGGGTCCTATAAAGTCCATAGCTTACTCTCTGGGATTTCCAGGTCACTGTGTTAGAAAGGGGACCTATGCTGAAGGCACACTGCGGAAATGAAACCGGTAGTGTGTGGAAACCAGAAACCATGTTAGCTGGGCAGTGGTGGTACACACTTTTAGTCCCAGCACTCGGGAGGCAGAGGCAGACAGACAGATCTCTGTAAGTTTGAGGCCAGCCTGGTCTTCAGAGCAAGTTCCAAGACAGCCAGAGTTACACAGAGAAACTCTGTCTCGAAAAACAAAAAACAAAACAAAATAAAAGCCATGGTATTGTGAGAAGACCAAAGGCCAGAGTTCATAGGGTAGAAGAGTAGAGGGGAGAGATATACAGGAAGAACTTGGGAGGGCTGTGCTGGTTTGACCACATCCCCTGAGAGCTCTTCTAGGAGGTAATAAGAATTATGAGAGTCCCTATGGTGACATTAATAGCTCCCCAAGAATAGGACGAACTTGTAAGCCAGAGTATCACAAGATGATGCCCTCTGCATGCTATGATGCAGCAAGACGCAAACACCAGATGCCTTGATGGTTTCCAGCATTTGCAACTGTGTGCTGAATACGCATCTATTAAGAATTATCCAGGCTGTGGCATTGAGTTATGGCAACAGAAAACTGACAGGGGCTAGCCAACCTGCCAAGTCTTTGATGAAGACCAACCAGTATACAATCTATGTGAGGAAAATGCCCAAGAGCTAGAAGTCAGCTATGGGATCCAGAAAGGACAGTATCTGGACCCCACACAGAACCGGCAACATGTCTTGTTCCCCAGACTCACAGAGAAAGACTTCATATGGCAAGAGGATGGAGCACTTAGAAAACTTTACTGTAGCATGTAGAAACAACTGTGTCCCAGAAAGCTACCGTGTTCAAGAACATTCATAGGACAGCAAGGTATCTCAGTAGGCACTTACCACCAAGCGTGAGGACCTAAGTTCAGTCCCTGGGACCCACATGCTGGAAGGACAGATGGAATCCCACAAGTTGTCCTCTGATTTCCCCACATACATATGTTAAATATAAAATTTTTAATTAAAAAGAATATAATACAAAAATGCCTAAGTCATTTATTATGACAAAATTTATAATGTTTTGGAGAAATGGTTCAGTGATTAAGAGCTTGTACTGTTCTTCCAGAGGACCTGAGTTTGAGTCAAAGCCCCAATATCAGATGGTCGGCAACCACCTATGACTCCAACTTATGGGGAATTTGATGCCGCTGGCCTCTGTGGCCACCTACATGCAGAGAGAGAGAGAGAGAGAGGAGAGAGAGAGAGAGAGAGAATTAAAAATTATAAAAATAAATCTTAGGAAAAAAAAATCACAATATCCAGTCGGGCAGTGGTAGTGCAC
Source organism: Ellobius talpinus (assembly GCA_001685095.1). NCBI lineage: Eukaryota > Metazoa > Chordata > Mammalia > Rodentia > Cricetidae > Ellobius > Ellobius talpinus. The sequence goes on along the minus strand of LOJH01056555.1, from coordinate 13,611 downwards.
GTCTTTAATTCCAGCTCTCAGAAGGCAGAGGCAGGTGAATCTCTGTGAGTTCAAGGCTAGCCTGGTCTACAGAGTGAGTTCCAGGACAGCGGGATAGTTACACAGAGAGACCCTGTCTTGAAAAACAAAACAAAACAAAAATCACAATATCCAGGATTCCATTTAAAAAAAATGCAGGCATACAAAGAGCAAGAAAACATAACCAGTAGTAATGAAAAAAAAATCAAAAATACCCAGAAATACAAGTAATAGAATTAGTATACACGGCATCAAAAAAGTTGTTATCTGTATTCCAGGTGCTCAAGAGTTAAAGGGCAGGTTGACTGTGTTAAATAAAGGCATGCAAGATGTATTTTAAAAACACCCAAAGCTGCCGACTGTGGTGGCACAGGCCTATATCTCCAGCACTTGGGAGATGGAGGCAGGAGGATCTAAACTTTGAGGTCACCTTGTACTACACAGGGAGACAATGTCCAACAAAAGAAAAGAGGAGAAAAATGAGAGAAGAGAACAGAAAAGGAAAATGCCCAAGCCAGATTTGTAGAAATAAGAATTATCAAGTGTACAACGAAAAACAAACAGGTGGGTAGATCAAAAGGTGGCTAGACAATACAGATGAGCTAGAGAACTTGAGGAAAGACCAATATAATCCAACTGAGGCGGAAACAGAGAAATGAGCATAGAGAAAAGGAAGAGAGCGGCACTGAGCTGTACAGCAGCATCAAGCAATCTAACAGATGCATTGACACAGGGAGTTACACTTGACATGGAGAGAAGGTTTGGGGTACAGGGACAGAAAAAAGAAACAAATAGCTCCCAATTTAATCCCAGAATTCAGGAGACTGAGGCAGGGAGATCTCTACGAGCTCCAGGCCCACCAATGTTACTTAGCAAGACCCCATCTCAAAAACCAACCAAACTCCTTCATTTTGATTAAAGCTATAAAACCAGAGATTAGACAAACTCCCAGACCCTCAGCACAGGAAAGATGATGAAAACCACATCACACTCAAATTGTCTGAAGCCACTGGGGAGAAAAAATCTTGAAAATATCCAGAAGATGCCTACATACAAAGGAACAAGGGTGACAGTAGAGTTTTTTCCCTAAAGAGCAAGACAACCCAAAAGCTACGGGGGTGCCAGACATGACAACCCAAACCTGTAGCCCCAGTCAAAATGCTATCTTATAATCTAATATACATATATACATACATATATGCATATAAATACACACACACATATATTTGGGACAAGGTCATGCTATAGTCCAAGCTGGTCTTGAACTTACAAATCCCCTACCTACAAATGGCCTCCTGAGTAATGTGATTATAGACAGGTATCAGCTTGCTCAGCTTGAATGTTTTCCTTTTGAAGTGATAAGGAACGGTCTGAACCAGTGGAAAAGATCTGAAGGTACCTAAGTCCAATCTTTCTGAAAAAAAACAAAAACCAAAACCTGGCTGTTCTAGTCCATAGCTACCAACACTCAAGGTGATCTCTTTCTAGACATTATTCTCATAGCTCGTATGGTCATTTCTTGTATTAAGACTATTTATATATCTGTTCACTTCTCAAATTACAATTTTTTAATCCAGTTGGACAGAGGGCCTTGTATCTGCTAGGCCAGTGCTCTGCACAGAGCTGCACCTTCTGCGCTATGACATGAATTCTTAATGCAGACATCACAATGCGGTACAAACGAAGACCTGCATACACAGAGGTGGGAACAGATGCTGGAAGACAGGTGCACAGGCAGAACACACAGGGGCATAGATGCAAGTCTTCTGAAAACCTTCCAAAGGTGACAGGGAGGGTTCATCTCAATTGTCAACTTGATAGGATTTAGAATCAGCGTGGCAACAAATCTCCTGGTCCTATCTGTGAGACATCTGTAGATGAGGTTCTTAGAGGTGAGAAGAGTTGCCCACATGTGGGAGCCTCTATTTCCTGTACTTGGGCTAGGATGAAAGAACAAGGAGAAACAAGTGGAACACCAGCATTTATCTCTCTTTGCTTACTGACTGGGATGCAGTGTATCCAAGTGCCTGCTAGCCATGACTCCCCCATCATGATGGGCATGTACCCTCCAATGTGAGGAAGGCCAACGCCACCTCCTCTAAGCTGCTCGGTCTGGTGTTTTGTAAGCAACAAGACAAATAACTGATGTAGAAAACACAAGTGAAATGTTATTAATATCACCAAGTAGAGCTAAGCATACAGTAAATGCTAATAACCATAAGTTAAAATAATTTCAAGGTCAGAATAAATCACATTAAGTTTAAACCAGAAAGAGAATGAAAACACAGGAAAAAATGTCTGATGCTTGAGAAATGTCTGATGCTTAAAAGACCCAATGAAAGCTGAGAGGAGTCCATGTATCATTTATCAGTCAGGAATGACGTTCAGTAGTATAGTGACCTGAAAATAATTGACCCATTGGCTCATTTATTCTAATCAAGAAAGGATAATATATATATATGTATGTATATATAATAGCAGAGAATAAAGCTTTGTAGCTAGAAAAAACTTCAAAGACAGAAGAATTCTTTTTTTTTAAATTGTTGTTGTTTTTTTTTTCAAGACAGGTTTCTCTGTAACAGCCCTGGCTGTCCAGAAACTCACTTTGTAGACCAGGCTGGCCTCGAATTCACACATATACGCCTGTCTCTGCCTCCTGAGTGCTGGGATTAGAGGCATGTGCCATCACCACAATAATTCTTTCAGGAAAACTCAAAAGCTCTTATGGTATTCCCAGTGAATATTCTAGAAGTAAAATCCCAAACTTCATAATAACATTTAGGAGTAGGGAAGCCAGCAAACAGATAAATGAATGAGTGTCTATCTTAAGCTGTATTGTAAAAAAGATGTCATGGCCACGTGTGGTGAGCATAAACCAGGAGTCTGGAGGTCCAGGCAGGAGAAATTAGTTCAAGGCCAGCTCCAGGTAGGTAACAAGGTCCTGGTTTTAATTTTTTTTTAATTTACATGTTAGTTGTGCACAAGTCCTTAAAATGTAGGGCAAGCTGCAGTAACTCTCTCTCTGGTAGACAACAGGTTATCAGTCTAACCTAGAATCCTGAAGAGGTAAATAATTCAGCACGAAGAGAACATGAGCTGTTTGGTCAACCAAATGCATGCTCCAGAAAAAGACCAGAATGAATAAAATTAAAAAACTTTCTAAATATGCTGTTTATTACTCAGCCAAAACTAGACTCCAGAGGAAGGACAGAGTAGTGGCTCAGGTACTCAACCGTACAGCACGCCGGAGGCCCACCAGTCAAGAAAGAGGTCAGCCAAGATCAGGTTGATTCTTCTAGGAGCAAGTGAACATGAAATGCTTGCAGCTTCCAGAAAGATTTATTCATTTCCTGTACCAGCTACTAGCCTAAGAACAGATGAGAGAGATCACTGGGACAGAGTAGAGCAGGAGTGGACATGGTTTCTTTTAGCAGATGACAAGGGTAGCACTTCCGGTCAGTGGCAAAGGAGCTGGGGAATATGTAAAATGCTGACTCTTAACTTCCCTCTCCCATTCTAAATGGAGCAGAGGCTTAAGCATGCTGGAACAGAGTGAATACGTCTATAATTCTTCAGAAAACCGTGGGCAAAAATGATACAAAACCCAGAACCTATAAGGATTTACTTGGACTATTTTTGAAATTATATATTTATACTCCAAAGAGAAGGTTGAAAAAAGCTTGGAAAAATTATTGGTGCTATGACAAAATATTGTTAGATTAAGAGTTTTCAAATCAACCAGAAAAAGCAAGGATCTCATCAGGTGTGGGGAGGCAGGCCTGTAACCACAGCACTTGCAAGGTAGAGGCAGTAAGATCACAAATTCAAGGTCAGCCTGGGTCAGACAGAACCACGTGTTACCACATGACCACAGAAGTGGACACTGTGTTACCCATGAAAAATTTTTTTTCCACAATCCTTTCTTATTGAAAAAAAAATATCTGGAAGAATTCCATTTAAACTACAAATGGCCTGGGTTTGATTGCCAACACTCACATGGCAACCCTGAAATGTCTGTAACCCCAGCTCCAGGGGACCCAACACTCTCTTCTGGCCTCTGCAGGCACCAGGCACACATGTGGTACACAGACATACATACTGGCAAGACACCCATATACATAAAATAATAAAATAAAATATGAACAGTAGAATTTATGGGACACGTTCCTCTTTATTGCTTTCAGCGTTATGTGGTTTGTGAGCCACCCAATGTAGTGCTGGGAACTCAACTTGGACGCTCTGTAAGAGCAGCAAATGCTCTTTAGAGAAATGAGCCATTTGTCCAGCCATGGCCCGTATTAGTTTATTCTTATTTTGTCACCCTGGCTAACAGACGGATGCATCAAAAGACTTAAGGACAGGGTTGAGAGCCCCTGCCACACGGAGTCTGAAGAACATAGGCAGCCTCCATGAAAGGCAGATTGCTGAATTCACTTCCTGACCCTGTCATTCATGGACTCACTGATCTACCTTCCTGCTCACTCTCTGAGCTTTCTGTTCACTCTGTTGGAACTCTGGGAACCAGGGGAGCTCTGGGCAGCAGGAACTCACTGGCGGGCATCAGTAGTTATCATCTGATTGTGGAACAGGTTTTCAGGAAACCTTTCTAACCATGCTAGAAATTAGGGACAGTATGTTGCTCCAGTCTCTGACGATGCCCATCTCAGAGCTGATGATGTCAGCCTCACCCACCCACTTCCTGCCGACTTAGCTCAGGAGGCCCACACACATCAGACCATGGGAAACACAAAGTCCCCTTCTGCAGTCATGTGGATAATCCGTGGTTCTGTCACAGGTGAAGAAAGACCTACAAAACACAACACTCTTCAGAGAAATAACTTCATCTTCACATCTAATTAAATTGGAAGCCTAATTAAGTCACTGTTACTATAAGCTGGGAGAACTTGATGCTGGTCCATAGAGTCATTTTGCTTGGCAAAACTCAATCATGAGAAATCTGTGCCTATCTAGTTACACCTGATTTAAAAGTCAAACGCTGAAAGATTTAACACTTGCCCCAGTGAGCCTGAGACCAGCTTACCAGAGTGGGCTGCAGGCTGAAGCACTTGCAGATGGCTCTGCCATCTTACGGTCAGGAGTAGCCTCTCTTGGCAAGTAAAGAGGAGACTCACCTTCCTTCAACAAACCGTGCCCCATCAGTACCTGTGGGGGATGGAAATCTGTGGATACCACGTCCATGATGCTTAAGTTCCTTAAATCCAATGTCATAATGTTTAGACACACCCCCACATATCCCCTGCTCCTTAAATCCACTCTAGATTACCTATGTGATGTAAATGCTAAATACAATAAACAGTCGCACCAGGTTTACTGAAGACATCCTGACAACAAAAACATCTGTGTATGTTCAATATAGGCAAAAAAAAATTCTGAAATTTTTAAATTCAAAATTAGCTGAATCTGTGAATGCAGTTACAGGTTCTGTAACTGCAAAGGGCTGACTATTGGGCTGCAGCCATCATGTGCTTGAGCCTATTCTGAGCCCTGGGGGAGAAGCAGGGATAATACAGGTTCTGGGTCTGTGCACTCGGATTCTGTAAACAGACTTCTCTGCTGCAGAAATGTAAGCACTAGGGCTAAACATCTCAGACAATCTGCAGATGATGTCTGTCTGCATGGAACGCAGCTCCAAGAACGCGCATTCTGCCTAGGCCAGGGACCAACTGGGGAGGAAGGAGGCACAGATTTCCTTGAGGGTGAAAATGAATCCTCCTCCTCCTCCATCCAGTGGCGTAGCTTTCATGGGTGAGCCTGGGAATCCAGACTCAAGCTCCCAAATGCCAACAAGAGGACGCAGGGACAGGATGCATGCAGGAAAGGTCTGCAACCAACACTTTTGCGGACAGGAAGACAATTTTTACAGAATTTAGTTCTGTCAAACAAGGCATTGCTAGAATCGGAAAACACAGGCCAAAAAAAATAAGATCACAAATGTTCCAGTTCTCATGGAAACTATTCTTAGAAATGAAAAAGAAACCAAAAACCCAACCTAGACATTAAAAAAATGCAATTTTTCAAAATCTATTCAATTATTCAGAGCTCTGGGAGAGGCAGGATGATAGGGAGAACACTGGGCTAATAATCAGGTGGCCCGGGTTTATTTTCAGCTCTGCCAGAAGCCCTGTGAACTTGGGCAATGCTGCCTAACAGCGCAGTAGGGGGAGGGAGCCGCAGTGGCAACATCTCTGCTTGCAGAGCGCTGCTGTTCTGTGACTCAGCCTTGCGGTTTCCCTCCTGCGGCTAAGGAGCTGGGGATCTTTGTTTTTAAATCAACAAACTGGCCCCCTAATCCCAATACCCATGTTACAAGAGCTACCTGCATTATCTGGATACTCGGAGGAGCAGGACACTCTGGGAAAGGAAGTGGTGCAGACCTCTGGTGCAACATAATGCATGAGTCATGAAGCTATGCATTAAGAAGTTATGCATTAGCCCTGCGTGGGAAAACTGCACACTATCATTCTAATTCAATTCCCCTAAATCTGTCCTCTTCGCCTATGGAGGAAACAAATTAAATCTGGGGAGCGGTGCACCTAGAGACGGCCAGGGACAGCAGCAGGAAGGGGCAGGATGTGGCAAGGAGAAGAGAGTTTTTGCAGAATAAACAAACAGGAAAACAAAATCTTAAGCAAGCAGACTGCAGTGCTCAGCCCGAGAATACAGGCCAGTAAATACTGGAGAAAACAGCCCTACATCTTTGGATAGCCCTGTAGGCATTAAACAACACACCACATTAAGGTGACATGAATTCTGGAGTAGCCTGATCCAGCTTCTTAATGCTCCAAGGCCATGAGATAGACTGACTAAAAAGGCCAAGAAATTTTAAGGAAAAAAAATCATTAAAAAGAAAAAAATCTTTGGCACTTCAAGGAGCAGGCTTTTTTTTAATCCAATTTCTTGAAGCAATTCATTTCTAATCCTCCCCAATAAGTGAGGTACATCTCACAGTGTTTACCATTTCGTTTTTTACAACCAAGTCCTGACTCAAAGCAAGGCCCATGAAGGAGAGCCATGTGCTAGTCGTGGGCCCTGTTGGCAGGACCCTAAAGCTGGCTGCTCACACATGGGTGTGGGGACTTAGTCCCTCTCCCTCTGCTATGCCACACTGGCTTTCTTCCAGATCTTGGGTACACCAAGCTCTTCCTTACCCCAGGCCTGATGAACACGCTGTTCCCTGCCTGGGGTGTTCCTCCTGGCAAAATCCCATTCATCTTCCGTACCAGTTTAAACAAGGGCTCAACAAGTCCTCAGAGTCCCAGATAAAGGGCCTCTGCCAGTTAATCTCCTGTGGCTGCTTCTTTGCTTACCATATTTATAATTATACATTGGTGCCCATTTTTTCATTGATTCATAAAGCACACAGATATAAAATATAAATATAAAGGCAGAGGACTATCTGATTTTTTGTGTCAGCTCCCAGGACGTGGGATCCAGTACAGTGCCTAACACATGTGTGCTCGTTAAACTACTGGCGGCCAAATAAATAAATAAATAAATAAATAAAGTGTTTTAATTTTTTTAATAGGGTCTCAGTATCCCATCCACGTTGGCCTTGATTCCCTATGTATCCTGCAGTGCCCTTGAGCTTCTGGTCCTCCCGCCTCCACCTCTGGAGTGCTGGGAGGATCAAGCTGGGCCTCACTCATTCACGTCAGGTGAGCACTCTACCAGTTGAGCCACATCCCCGACCCTTGACAGGGCATTTATTACAGCAGTATTATATATTATTTATGTTTTTTTAAATGTATGAGTGTTCTGTCTGCGTGTATGCCTGCAGGCCACAAGAGGACACCAGATCCCATTACAGATGGTTGTGAGTCACCATGAGGTTGCTGGGAATTGAACTCAGGACCTCTAGAGGAGCAGCTAGTGCTCTTAAGCCCTGAGCCATCTCACCAGTCCTTTTATTTATGTATTTTTAATGCAGTACTGTATATTATTATAAAGCATCACTTCTCCTTTATAAAGGAAGAAAGTTGCTCAGAGAAGCTAAATAATCTGCCCAATGTCACACAGTTGGTAAGTGACAGGACATGGTCTCAAAGTCCTCTCTGTCTAACTCCAGACAGCACACCTAAATGCTGCTTTTGCTACAACACTCTGTGAGGCAAAATGAACTCATGATACAGCCTTCAATACAGGGTTACAATCAGGAGGAAAATGTCTTTAGAAACCAAACTGAACATGAGACAGAAAGCTTTAGGTACTGTGTTATAAGCAGCTGCTGCAGGAGGCCACAGGAGGAAGCAGGCAGGATTGGGAGGCCATTCAGACAAGATGAGAGCCAAGAAAACAAAGGCAGTGAGCAGCAGAGCTTAAGGGACTGACAAGAAGGTCACTCTAACTGGAATGGAGGAGGATTAACGTAAACCCAGAAGCTGTGACATAGGTTAAAGAAACATGCATAAAATAAAAAAATTTCTTCAGGCTTCTGTTCTAACATCCTGCAAGCACAGGCCTGAGAAGCACCTGCCACCTAGTTAATGTTACTCTAGTCCTCACTGACACCAGTAGGGTGAAAAGCTGCCATGGCTGCCTGGTCCCTACAGTCACTAATAACTGAAACTCAAAAGGAAGAGAAGTTATTACTAAACTACAAGCAGTCTTTATACAGAATTGTAAGTTATTTCAAATTCACTATACACCTGAAACTATCTTAACCAAATAAGTGTGAATTTATTCTGGTGATTTCCTGATTAATTTGATCACTATTCCCCCTCCATCATCCATAGCTTCAAGAAAGTCAGTTTGAGCGGGGTGTTGGGGGTGGACACAATCAGGATATATTATACACATGTATGAAATTACCAAAGAATAAATAAAAATATTTTTAAAACAGAAAGTCAGTTTGAAAGGATACTCCTGAATGAGCTGGCACATGACTTTAAATCTCAACACTGGGGAGGCAGAGGCAGGTGGATCTCTTGTGAGTTTGAGGCCAGTTTAGTCTATAAGTGAGTTCCAGGCAAGCCAAGGCTACACAGAGAAACCCTGTCTCAAGGGAAAGAAGGAAGGGAAGGAGGAAGGAGTGAGTGAGGAAAGGAGGGAGGGAGGGAGGAAGGAACGGGTTCTTTCCTTTACCAAGTCCAAGCACCATGGTCACCCACATGTATTCCAGAAGGGCTGGGTCCAGGCGCGTTGGCCCTGTCTCCTTTGGATAATAAAATCTACCAAGCTCAAGTTTTTTACATTAAATGGAGTATTAACATATAATTTTCTATTTCTTCCCACCTAATATACTGTAAATATCTCCATCTGTAATGACCAACACCAACTGTGATTTTTGTCTAGAGAATAAATAATAAAAGAAAGTCCATAAATGTTCACTCTACATGCAATGTGTGCATGTGTGTGTGTGCGCGCGCGTGGGAAAGGGAGAGAGAATTTGAGAGTGTGTGTGTGTGTGAGAGAGAGAGAGAGAGAGTGAGAGTGTGTGTGTACGTTCTTGTGTTTGGCGCATGGGTATATATGTGTTTGTGAGTGGGTGCAAATGTGTGTCACATGCATGTGGAGGCCAGAGGTCGATATTCACTCTTTTTTTTCTTACTAAGTTTTTATTCATAATCATAAACTTAACTCTGCAATCCAGCTAGACTTGAAGGGGAATGAGGAAAATATGGAACCCAAAGAACTTCAGTGAGAGCAGAGATTATAGGGTACTGTGAGCAGATGGGGCTGGGGGTGCTCTCCTGAGCTACAGAAGGAATGGTCTGGTCGGTAAGAAGCCCCTAAGTCAAAAGAATTAGAGTTGTCCACAGTCGGAAATGGTGATCTTCTTGCTGGT
>LOJH01056554.1:0-10394 GCA_001685095.1 Ellobius talpinus | reverse complement strand
TCTCTCTCTCTCTCTCTCTCTCTCTCTCTCTCTCTCTCTCTCTCTCCACTATCTGTCTTCCTCCACACACTACGAGGTAATCAACTTCGCTCCAATATACCCTTCCCAGATGATGTTCAACCTCACCTCAGGACCAAAGGACCATGAGACCATGTAATGAAGTCTACATAAACATGAGTCCAAATAACTCTCTTAACCTCTCTGAGGTGCTGTCACTGCAAGGGAAAGCCAAGGAGCATGGCATTATCGTTAAGGCCTCCACATGTGAGAACACCTTCATCATTTGACAATACCATCCTGGAACTTGAAAAGGCATTTCCTCATCTTAGCACAAATATCTGCCACCAAGCTTTAATTACTTGGGTGGGGGAGGTCTCTTCAGTCATTTCCATGTGCATTTTATGCTTCCAGATGTTCTATTGTAGCTCAGGAGGAAACGCTTCTAATTATCATAAAATTTACATGCTCATACATTTCACTGAGAGACTTCCTCATTCTAGGTGACAATAAACAATTCAGTAATTTGGAGGAAGAATGTCACAGAAATGAGTGTGAAATGTCTTCTCCTGTCTTCTCCAGGAGACCAGAGGCTTCAGGTGGCTCAGCAGAGAAAGCCCCAAGTCCTGGACTTCGTTCAGCCCACATCTCGAGAAGCCTGCTCAACCTGTGGGGAGCTGTGTCTCACAGAAGGCTGCTGTGGACGGGGTCTTCGATCTCTTATCTTCTTTCTAGTCCCAGTTCGGCCGATAACTGATTCAATAATCAAAACAAAAAGAAACTCACGTGTTTAGATAGAATGACAACGAGAGGATCTAGGCAAAGAGAGCTGTACCAACAGCCCGTGTTCTCAAACTCTCTTGCAGGGCTAATGGAGCCACACAGCTGCAACTGACCATGAGCAGATGTAGCAATATCACCTCAAGGCCAGGAGGGATGAGGATGTAGGTCCTTCCCAAACTCACAGCTTTTCTTCTCCAGCTATAGCCTCTTACCTTTTCCTATAATTAATAATTGCCCTGGTATAGCTACAAGACCCTATCAATCTATTTTTACATAACTATGTTTGACTGTTAAAGCTTTTGTGAGTAAAATCTAAAATTCTAACATTGGTGTTCCGTGTTCCATAGTCCAATTGACACAAGGAATAAGAGTAATTAGATTTAAATTGATTGAAAAGAAAGCAGACGACTTTTTCCTCTTGGTTCCATGTTCATTGAACTCAAGGTCCATCTGTGCTGCTTGTTTGATTGTTTGATTGATTGGTATTAAGTAGGTTCAGGTTCTATAGCTTCCACATCAATGCATTTGAAATGACAGAGTTAGAACCAAATATCTGAGGCTTGTTTGATTTGATCAAAGTTCAGGGTTCAATACTGATGGTTTCTTCATCTTCAATCCTAAAATCCACCTGAACATTATATCAGGGCCTCAAGTCTCGGTCACTGCTGGCATAACCAAGTTTGTTTTCCTGGGGTTTGTTGTGTTAATGGTTGACATGTTTAAATTCTGCTACATTTGGTCAGAACACGCATCACCCTCCTGAAGATGTCAAAGTTGTAAGCGCTTTCTCTTCAAAGGGTGAGTGGCATTTGTTACTTGTGGTTCTCGTGAATTCCAGCACATGAATGTAGTAAATAAGGCAAATGAACCTCTTCTCATAATACAGTCAACTCCCATCCTGTGTGTCCAGAATGTTCTACAGGTAGACATCTACCTGAAATAATAATTAAAAAAACCATAAGAGAAGCAACATCTGCAAAAGCTCTGCCTATATAAAAGAATAAAAAGTGGAGAAAATTGAAGCTGCCAGAGAGAATCTGGATGTAGACATCCCTCCATAACACAGCGTATAGTTGGGCTAGGGCTTCCAAAACAAAATGCCTTTGCCTGCTGTCCCCAGGAGAAAACCGATGTCTTTCCTCACTTCTGTGACAGAATATTTAAAAAAGCAAATTGGCTCTTGCTCTGGCTCCCAGTTCAAGATCCCAGTCCAACATGGTGGGGAAGTCACAGTAGGAGCGGCTGGCCTCCTTACATCCACAGTCCAAAAAGGAGAATGGTGAATGCTTGTGCTCAGCCCACTTTCTCCTTTCTATACAATCCAGATCCCAGCCCAAGGAATGGTGCCCCCCATAATGGACAGGCTTTCTCACCTCAGTACCTACTCAAGATAATCCCCCACAGGCACAGCCAGAAGCCCACCTCCCAAGTGACAATGACCCCACTCAGCCTTCCTCTAGCCTTGCTTCTGCATGTGGAAGGAGACTCACGTGCATTTGGGAAATCCCAAAGAGAAAAGCAATACAAGCAACGAGACATAATAAGACAGAAAAGGAGACGACAGGAAAAGAGATGAATAAATAGACAAGTAACTCATTAGCTTTTAAGATACTAGCAAGCTGCTTGTAACTTTGAAACAGGAATTGGATGTTACAAAAAATGAATAACTCAAGAACGTAAACAAACAAAGGTGGAGAAAATCTTTTTAGAACTTAGAACAAAATAGCAAGCTGGGGCAGGGGAAGGATCCACTAGGAAAGGACATCTATGTTACATCTATGCTCATAAATAAAAGGGATCTGGAAGGATGACTGCCCAGATGCTGAAATAGTTGCCTCTGAGGAGTCCATTAAATGGACAAAATGAAATTCCTTTTTGTTACATAATTCTGAACATTTGATGAGTATACATTTAATCCATACTATTATGTTTCACTCTCATCAAACAATTTTCTTGGAATGTGACATCAAAAGAACCTACCCTCAGGATGCAGAGCACAGTGGTGACCCTCCAAGGACTCATGTCCCTTTCTCCCTTCAGTGGATCTTTCTGAAAATTTCCTTAGACTGAACTGATTCGAGCCACAGCTTCTCACGGTGAAGTTTTGCCTAAGTATCTCTTTGGAATTAGAATATAACAAGAAGCATACAGCTGTTCTCTACCCCAGTTCCTCACATCGGAAGCTAAAATTGCTAATCGAACCTTTCATTCTCTTACATGATGCTAAGTCTGGTTTGTGGCACAGATGTCCAGGGACTTTCAGGAGGTAGGACTGCCTTTTGTTCTGATGAGGGGGCTCTTGGTAGGATCCTTTCTGGGAGCGGACCACGAGAAAAACTATGCCAGAAAAGAAAGTCTCAGCCTCAGCCCTCATCCTCTTGAAGGATGAGGATGGAGAGAGAATTTAGAATCAACCATGTCTTAGAGATGTCTGTGAAGTTCAGAGAGATTCCCAGATGTTGATCACGGAAAGGGATGAGAAGGAGGTACCCTCTGAGCAGACATGGAAGCTCTGCAGCCCATCCCCCACACCATGCCCTGTGTCTATCCTTTGTGTGATTGTTCATTTATATACCTTTTAATAAATTAGTGCATATAAGTGAATTTTTTTCTGAGTTCTATGAGTTACCCTATCAAACCCTCTAACCTGAGAAGGGAGTCATAAGAACCTGTAATAAATAGATAATTAGTCAGAAGTTCTGGAAGTTCCTGAAGTAGGGGCAGTCTTATGATACTCAACCCTCCTTGACCTGTATGATCCTATGCTAATTCAAGATTATGCTAACTCAAGATAGGTAACGACACAACTGAACTAGATCATGGGACGCGAGGGTAGCCTCTGCTGGAGTACTGAACACCTAATGTTAGAAGACTCTATACCAAGCCCTGTCCATGCTACCCACAGTTTAGAGTCTGATCTTGCCTGGGCTAGATAGTACTGAGCCTGGGAGGCAGCATCCTCCCCAGGGAGACAGCGGCATTGCTCATCAATATCTATTGGAGCAGCTACCTGGCTGCATGTATTTTCATAGTATCTTAGTAGACGCTTGATAATCCAAATCTAAAATGAAAGGCTCTGGGCAGCTGGATTGCTTCCACCGCAGAAGATGAGTTCTTGATGTTCTGAGGGCTGGGAGGATAAGCCACAGCTGCATTGCTCCCAGGGAAGCCACCCTCCTGGCTGCGAGATGGACACCTTCTAGCTGCACCCCCACACGACAGAGACAGCAACTGCAATCTTTCCTTCTAAGGGCACGAATAAATCCCACCATGGGAGCTCCACCTTCGTGTCCTCCTTCAAACCCAGTCACCTCCCAGAGACCCAACGGCTGTGCCAGCCCACTGAACACAGACCTGATTTCCAGGTGTGTTAGAAGACTAAGCAAAGCTTACATAGGCCCAGAATTTGAACTCTGCAGAGTTAGAGTTCAGCAAGCCAAATCAGCATGGGTAAAAACAATTCTAGCTTGAGGTAGATCAAGCTCCTAGCTGATAGCTGGACCACAAAACCACTGAGCTCCCTTTCCAGGGCCCGCATAGTCACCTACCATTCTGACAGAGATACAACAGGTTCCCAAGGCCACCCTGTCCTGAGATGCCCCCCTCAGAAGATGCTGAGCTTTCGTTTACTCCTGAGCCGATTCAATAATGTGCAGTAACCATTATAATAAATGTAGATGTCACTAATTACAACCCTAGGCTTTAAGTGCAACACTAGTGTCTCAAGTGGCCTTTAAAACTGAGTAAAATCACAACCGATTCAAATTTAATTAAAACTATCAGTTTAATTTAGTTTGCTTTCACAATAAAAACTATACTAACCCATCAACTGCCTTCAGAACCTCCCATTACTGAGAGCACTCGGCAGCTTGCAGGCCTTCGCTTTGGTAGTCAGGATAATGCATCCATATACCTCGTTATACAATGACTGTCCAGTTGTTGGGAATCCAATAAGTGACTGGTTTTGTGTTGTAGAACATGAAGTTCTTGGGACTCATTCTGGTAACTCACCATGGTAGTAGTTATTGAGTGGCTGAGACAAAATACTTGGACAAACTTAAGGTTGCAAGGGGTTTCTTTTGACTCACAGTTTGAGGGTACAGCCCTCCATGGTGGGAAAGTCACGGCAGCAGGAGGGAAAGATGGTGGCAGAAGCATGAGGCTGGCAGGTCCCATCGGACCAGCAGTCAAGAATCAGATAGTTAACAGGAAGTGAGGCTCAATTCTAAAGCCTCAGCGGTGTCACTCAGTGACCCACTTCCTCCTGCCAGTCTCCACTACCTAAAAGATCTACATCCATCCCAGTGCCACCACGTGGGAACCGAGAGTTCATAGGTTCAAACATATGAGCCTCTGGAGGCTCCTTCACACTCAAACCTCAACCTTGTACTGAGAATAGACTTTCGTCCAACTGCTGAAGCTTCAGGACATTCATGCCCTAGGGGCCTGGTGAGGACTTGAGGACAGTGTCCATTCTTGGGTTGAACTCGCATGATGGAGGTTCCAATCATACTGGGGTAGGGCTTGGAGGCAATGCAGGTGTCTGAGAGTCACCCATATTCCCTGATAACCCATTGCCCATGCTCTTTAAGAAAGCTCAGTAAAATCACTGGTGTTATCACACTGAATGTTAGTGAATTTGTTCTTTGGTCTGCCACTGATGCCCATCTGGGGTGAGTGGACATGTGATTGCATCTCCCTAGGAAAAGTTAGCATGGACGGGTTGTTAGAGTGGGAGACCACTCCGTGTGGTTGGTTTTCATGTTTGCTTCCAGGCTCCTTTTTCTAACTCTCCTATGCTGAGTTAGAACCAGAAGGGTCTCACAAGGATGTAGAGATACCATGTTGTGCAGATCCCTCTGGCCACCAGCCTCCTGAGCCAAATAAAGCTCTTTATAAAATATCTGGCCTCGGGTGTTCAATTATAGCAACAGAAAATAGATTAATGCATTCAGCATTAATCTAAATGTGGGTCTCTGGGAACAAATGAGAACATCAGAGGTCTATCAAAGCTGGCTTGACCTGTGTCTAGCCTTGTTTCTATAGAGGTGGTAGTTTGAACAAGCACTTCTTCCTTTCTTGGGGTTTCATATTGTCATGTACAGCACGGGGAGGACTGGAATAGATCCAGGCTTCCAAAACTGCTACTTTCATAATCATCGTCCTATCCAGGTATTACCTGACAAAACCTATAACTCATTCACACTAAATATAATAGATTCCCAAGGCACCATCTGCTCCAGCCCCATCTTAGACAATAATATTTATGAGTGCATGCAGTTTAATGTATGAGTTATATTTTCCTAAGAAGATTAAAGTAAACACATAACAACTAGAATCTCTTAAAATGCTTAGCTGACATTGTCTTGCATACTCCCAGTGGACTATATACCAATCTGAAGAGTCTTAGCCTTCCTAACCTCAGAGATTCCTTTTCCCTTCAGGGATCTACAAATCTTGGAAAGCAATTTTATCACTCAGGTGAGCAAACACATGCGTCAAAATGATAACCTGCAGGCTGTTCTGCCTCAGGAAGGGTGGTTTGTGTTCAGAGGAGCACTGATCAGAAATGAAGCTTAGTTCCAGATAAAAAAGGTGCTCGAACAGATTCAGGGGAATGTGAACAATTCACCCAACACCAGCCTGAGAACAGTGAACCCTATAGGGTAGAAGAAGAGTAAACAGACTTGCTATCACTTTATAACCTTTTAAACACACATGAGAGAGGAATCTAGAATGTGCTTGCATGGTGAGACCATCAGTGAGAGATAAGGGTTCCTTGAACACAGCCCTGGGTTCCGCGCCAGTCCATCTGAAAACAAAATCGCTACTGAGTGACTACTTGAGTATATAATAGATGTGGTGTGGATGTGTTGGGCAAAGGGGTGAATGAGTCCCCCTGGCTCAGAGTGGGATGGCACAAGGTTCTATTCCCCTGCTCAGGACAATACACAATTTAACACTCAGGAATTCCTTTTCTCTAACTTTCTGTTTCATAATATCAAATTCCAGCAACCAAAAAAAACTTGAAAAGCAAAACAATAGACAAGTGATACCAGGATTCATTTTTAAGTGGAAAAAACTATAATAGAAAAAAAACCTCATGCAATAAAGTGAATGTTAGCTGGGGTGAGGTCACTTCCCGAGGTCATCCAGAAGGGGACTGGTGGGGCTCTTCTCTTAGAGAAGGCTGGGATTTATACAAAGGGGGAGGTGATTACTTCAGGTTGAGTTGAGAATCAGAGAAGCTCTCTCCTGGTGACATGAGTCAAGTCGGTATCCGACAACCCGGCAGCTCCAGACTCATTTTTTGGACTGACTTGCTTTCCACACTGGTGTGGCTGCATGGATGGAAGCATGAACCTGGAAATGGTATAACTTCCTCATAGAGAGAAGGCTTCTAGAGTGTTCTTTCTGCCTTAGTGCCACCCAGGAAGTGATAGAGCCAAGGAAGAGTCAGTAATAACCCATAAGGCCAAGGAGGCTTACATGAACATGTGCAATGACCACCTCGCATGTGACAATGAAAGATGACCTTTCAGAGTCTGACACCACAAAGAGACAGGACTTGCATCCAGAACTCATGATCTTTGTCTCCACTTCCAACTCAAGATAAAGCAAAGAAAGCCAGATGTGCGCTACTGTTCTTGTTTCCTCTCTGCTGGTGTGATAGAATACCGACAGAAAGTTACCCATGGAAATACAAGCATGATTGGTTTACAATTCCAGGTTACAATCCATTCTTATGGTAAAGTCTGGGTAGCAGCTTAAAGCATCATGTGTACAGTCAAGGGCACTAAACGAATACGTGCATGGATGCTTGCTTGTTTGCACTCATCTGGCTTCCTCCTCTCTTATACTATTCAAGACCCTCCCCATCTAAGGGATGGTGCTGCCCACATGTACTGGGTCTTCCTTCATCAGCCAACATTCAAGACAATCCCTCCCAGACATGTCCACAGGCCAACCTGATTTAGGCAACTCCTCATTAAGACTCTCTTATCAGATGATTCTAGACAGTGTTGCCAGTTAAAACTACCCAGCATACTGACCATTCAGGGACATAGGATACTCTGCTTCTGTGGCTTCCCCCCCCATGCTAATCAGGGCACACATGAAGTCTCCCTTTTCTTCTTCTTTTCATTCCCATGAGTTTCTGACCTATATTCCTATCTCCGTTTCCCATGTCATGAGGGAGCGCTAGGAATATACATGCATGGCACCACCTTGGACCCTTTTCTTATGTGAGTCCCAGGCAGCAAACTCAGCTTGTCAGGCTTGCACAGCTGGTCTTTTACCTCCTCAGCCTTATCCTGGGGCTATAAGTAGCTTTTTTTTTATATTAATCGCCTCCTAGGGAATTCACTCACCATCCACTGGACATTTTCATGACACTGCCTGTACCTCAGTCAGTAACACCCTCCTATTTGAAACTCTTTGGATTTCCATTTGGACATCTGATTCTTGCTGGGACCTTGAGCTCTATACCCATCATCTCTCTGGTGTTTCAATAGCTCAGTTAGTCAGCTGGCCTAGCATCTCATTCCCAACAGAAGGTCAATCAATATACATTCCCTAACACACGCACAGCACTACTGTATCAGAGGATGGTCATTTAAAGTCTGATATTTATGCTCATAAACTGGCCCAGTTTGATAGTGTAGTTTAAGGGCAAAAAGCTCTTTCTGAGAGCAGCTAGAGTTTACGTAAGGCCTGCCGTCCCCGGGAGCAGATGAGTGTCATTTGAAGCCTGCTCTTGAGATTGCAATGTTCCTAAACATTATTGCTGCACAGCCGACAGTTATAATGAGCAAGGCGCTCACTGCCCACCAATGAATGGTGCTGGCCCCTTTGTTCTCTTCTCTTTATTGTTTTCACCCTTTAGTGGAGATGGTTTTAATATGTCCAATTTCTGAGCAAATTCTCCCAGCTCATCTTCCGAACTCTGAAATCCCACTTGGGCTCCCACTGGGCTGTGTTTGTTTATAAGGGTCACACAAGGTTTCTTTAAGCCAAATCAAGCTGGGTAGCATTTTGTGTCTGAACTTCTCTATCAGCAATATCCATAGTGAGACAGTGCAGGTTTTAAATCGTTTGTAGGAGATGGAGCTCGGCATACAGGCTCACCCTAAGGACCTTCCTTCCCTGTCTTTTCATTTTATTTTATTTTTTTATGCTGGGAGACATAATGGGTCTGAAGTTCTTTGTGAGCCATAAAGACCTTTGTAATGTGGGGGCCATGACAATGGCCTAGCAGGTTGAGGACATCCTGTCTTCCTGGGTTTATGTGATTTCCCCACTTTTAAATTCATCATTTAATTCATCATCAAATTCTAAAAGGGACAAGAACTTTTTCTCCCAAGATTTCTTTTTCGTTTGTGGTGGAATAGAATCTAATTAATAATAAAGGTATTCATTCATTTGCTTATTTACAAAGACTTATTAAGTACCTGATGCTGGGAATAGAAGGTTATGCAAGAACAATTGGTTTTAAGAAGTACACACTTACTCACTTCTTCCTCTGTCCTGGATGTCTGTATTGAATGCCTTTCATCCCAACGTAACACAGTCTAGAATCACTTGAGCAGAGATTCTCAGTAAGGCACTGTCTACATTGGGTTGGCCTACAGGCCTATCTGTAGGGATTGTCTTAATTAAATTAACAGATGCGGGACAACCCAGCCCACTGTGGGTAGCACCACTCCTGAACTGTAGTGGAGAAATTGAGCTGAGTACAAGCCAAAGAACAACATGCATGGATTGATTTCTCTCTGCTCGTGACTGCAGGGGGATCAAGTACTCTGAGCCTGCGCCCCTGTGCTGGCTCTGCTGTGATGGGCACAGGGACTGTAAGCTGCATAAGCTCCTCCTCCCCAAACTCATGTTTTATCAGGATGTTTAATCGCAGCAACAGCAGCAAGGCTAAGATAGCGCCACACTAAATGCTGCACACACTTGATCTCAGTGAGTCTTTGCCACTCACTAAGTCAATTACATTATCTACCATTTACAAGTAACACGTAGGAGCAGCAATCCCATGAGTATTTATTGAGCGTTAGTGCTATGTCAGGCAGTGACCAAAATGCTTCGCAAGAATCTCCCTTATTCCTTTTATCGCTTACAGTCTGTCACTGAGGAAAGTCAGAAGGGACTGAAGTGGAGACCACAGAGGAAGGCTGCTTATTAGTCTGCTCTTTAAGCCTTGCTCAGCCTGCTTTCCTATACCACCCCAGAGCTACCTACCTAGGGAGCGGCACTGCCCATGGTGGACTGGACCCTTCCGTATCAATCATCAGTCAAGAAAATGCCCCACAGACTTCTTGCCCATAGCCACAAGGAAGACTGTTCTCCAACCTCCCCCACAGACTTGGTTCCTCAGGTAAAGGCAGAGCCATGCATCACCAGTAATCTTCTTCTGTCCATGTGTCTTGTCTATGTCAGAATACCAGAAACCCAGGCAAGATTTCTGGTGCTCGGGAAACAGGAAGAAGATAGGAAGAGGCTGGAAGCCAAGGTTCTGAGAAAGAGCCAATGGTGGCAATTCATTTGCTCATCCAATTATTAATTTATTCATTCAGCAAATGCTTCCCTGTCTAGTATCTGCTGTGTGCTGT
>LOJH01056553.1:2909-14596 GCA_001685095.1 Ellobius talpinus | reverse complement strand
GGGGGGATGGGAGAATGGGGAGGGAATTGGGAGGAGGTGGAAATTTTTTAATAATAATAAAAAACAAGAGGGTATATTTTATAGAGAGAGTTAGACTTCTGAAACATCACTGGCTTCTACTTATTTTTAATTAGCATACAAAGCAGCAGCTTTCCTTATGATATTTTGTACATACTAAGTTTTAGTGGAATGTTCCCCACCCTGCCTCCTCTGTCTCCCCTCTCTCCACCCCTGCTATGCCCTTCTCCCTTCAGTATTCTCCCCCTTCCATTTCATGTAATGTATATTCTGTTACCCTCACAAACTATTTCTTTAATGCATCCTCCCCCCCATAGTAGGAGGCCACTTGTTTGTTCCCGGCTGCTCAGTCTCTCAAAATAACCACAAAGAAACTGTATTACTTAAATCCCTCTTTGGCCAATCAGTTAAGCATATTGCTAGCTAGCTCTTACATCTAGAATTAACCCAATTTTTGTTATTTTGTGTATTACCACATAGCTGTGGCTTGCTGGCAAGGTTCCAGCTGGCAGCTCACATCTTTCCCCTCTGGAGGCTTCCCAGCTTCTCCCGACTTTGCCTTCTTTCTCCCAGCATTTAGTTTAGTTTTTCATGCCTAGCTCTGTTCTTCCCTGCTATAGGTCCAAAGCAGTTTCTTTATTCATTAACCAATAAAAGCAACACATAGACAGAAAGCCTTCCCATACCACCACCCCTTGTCATTTTCATGGTCTCCTGGCCTCTCCATACCCCTCCCATATAAATACACATATGTCAAAATTAGAAGGCAGGATTGCATATGAGAGAACGTGTTATCTCACTTAATAGTTTCCATTTCTATCCATTTGTCTTCAAGCTTCATTTTTTCTTTATGGTGGAATAAAACTGTGATGTATGCATCTAGCACTTTCTTCTTAGCCATCCACCTGCTGAACATCCTTAATAGTTAATGGTGTCAGTTGAAGTATTTCTGTTGTCTTCCTGATCTCAACCTTTTAAAGAAGAAATTTGGTCTGGTGAGATGGTTCACTGGGTATAAGCATTTTCTACCAAGCCTGGGGACCAGAACTCAAAGCCCAATACTCACATATGTGATGGAAGAAGAGAGCCAGTTCTTGCAAGCTGTCCTCTGACTTCCACAGGCACACACACACTCTCTCTCTCTCTCACACACACACACACTCACATACACACAAATACACACACACTGTCTCTCTCACACACACACTCTCTCTCACATACACACACATACACACACACTATCTCTCTCACACACACATACACACACAGAGAGAGAGATGTGATCTTAAAAATTAAAGGAAGACATTTCTTTTTCTAGAACTTTTATAGATTCTAGGCAGTTCTTAGGTGCTCTCAGATGTAAGCTTCATGAGCCATGAAGTTCGTTGGTCCATATCGTGCTGCCACATCCCAGCATGCAGCCCTGTGTAGTGAGTTTAGTAATTCTCTGGACCTATCTGAACTGTGGTTTTCAGTAGCCACAGAGGTTCCCTTTTCTGGCCTGACTAAGTTCATTGTGTGATTAGCACACTATGATAGCCTTAATGTGGAGAAAAACACACAAGCATCCTCTAGAGGTAGATAGACATTGATTTCCAAAGCAGGGATTGATTACACTTCAGGCGATGAATTGATTTAGGGAGAAAAGCAGAGTCAATGAGGCTGATAAAATGGTTTCTTCTGTAAGGTGTTTTTCTATATGGTTTCTTCTATAAGCACTGACGCAATTAGGAACTCATTTTATTTGAAAAGGTGCAGAACCCTCGGACCTTTTCCTTTGGCCTTTATCACACATAGGGTTGAATTCTAAAAACAAGATGAGGGTTTGCTTTAGAGGAACTGTATTATGTAGTTAGTAATGCCAGCTCCAGGGAAACAAAAGCATTTTACTAGATTCCGTGCTGTGCTGTAGCATGCCTTGGATTTTGAATCATAATGACAATCAGTTTATTTGTATGGGATAATGATGGTTATCAGGGAGATATTTTCCTTGCCTGTCCCTCAACATCTCTTCCATCATAAAGCTTCTACCCCTCATTTTAAAAATCAAATTTATCAGGGAGAAATTTATCTCTTCTGGGTTTAAGCACATATTATTTGAATCACACCTTAAACGTAAAAGGCTGATCTACTTCACCCTGCTTAGGTTTTAAATACCAGGGATGTTATCTCTTATATTCTGATTAATTGAGCCTATGAGGGACACAAGAATTTGCATATTAAAGCATCATCACTAAGTCTGGTATATGGATTAATATTCTGATAAATACTATCCTAACTATACGTTACACAGAAACAAGGCATGAATTATTAAATGCTTTCCATTTGCTTGGTATTGCTTCTCCCCTACAGTGTGTTGGGAGTTTGAAAACAAACTTCAAGAGGGCCGTGTGGGAACAGCGCCTGCATTGTAGAATGGGTGCCTTCAAAGACAGCTAACTCTCTGACTAGACTGAGTGACCAGAAATTAGCGTAAGAGTGCTCTGAGTAGATGTGGCCAGCAGTGGGACAGCGGTGAGACAACTTCCTACAGAGTCTGCTTCTGATTGCATTCCTCTGCTGACGCTGAAGAAATGAAAGCAGGAGAAATGGCTCCACCTCTTGCTTATTGCTACAAGGGCGAACTAGCCAGGACCATGCTGGAGAGCTCACCCTGGTGGTGAAAACAGGGGAGAGCTGCCAGGCTGACCAACTCTGCAAATACCCAGACCTAGACCAGGGTTATGTTAGCCCTCTCCAACATCCACCCCATCTGTGATCCCTTGGAGGTGATCTGGGTGGGGGTGGGGGATGGTGCAGCAAACCCAGAGCTGCAAGATCTCCATGACACAGAGCAACAACGGGATGTCCAGGAAGATTCCTCATGAGGGCCCAGCGTCAATTGTGCAGCAGAGACCAGGGGCCTTGGACCAGACCAATGATCTTTGGGACGAATGCCTGTGTGTAACACCTGCATGCAAAATCTATGGCTAAAGGGGTTTATTGCGTGACTCACTGTGTCACACCGCAGCTTCCGTGACAAGATTCTCCCATTCTTCCTCCTCACCTTTCTGCTCTTAAACTTTGTTTTAATTTTGGGGAAGGGAAATGATTGAGATTGGGACACATGATGTGGAGACATAATATGAAAGAGACAAAGAATAAATAAAATGAAAGATAAAAAAGAATATGCCGTGCAGTGGTTAGAGACATATCTCTTGATACTGTGTATATTGCAGCAGGCTCTATTAGGCTGTTTTTTTCCTTCTCTTTCTTTCTTTCTTTCTTTCTTTCTTTTTTTCATTCTGTAATGAAGTATCAGAGACTGGGAACATTATTTTAAAAAGTATTATTTTTAAAGAACACACTTTTGGAGACTGCAATTCTAAAAGTGTGGTGTTCATTCTGGTTCTAGGGTCCCCTAGCTACACCACCTCATAGTAGCTTGCATCTTGGAGGCGGGGGTGGGGGAGAAACATGTCAAACAGGGAGGGATGGAGAAAAGGAGGGAGGGAGAGAGAGAGAGAGAGAGAGAGAGAGAGAGAGAGGATGTCAAATGGGGAAGCCATTTAGAATTTGAGCATATTCAGGGATCAACACTTTCATTTCAAAACAATTAGTGAGTATGGTTTATTGGACATAAATTTTTATTTCCACAGTCATCCACTCAATAATATTCAATTGTCTAAGAACACTTGAATATTTACAAAATGGTCACTCACCAAGAGGCAAAAGGAAGTATCAGAACTGCTATCTTACGACTGCTGTGTTTTGTGATGGTCTTTTATAAGAACAACCTGGGGTCTCATAACAGCCACATCAGTTTCCCTGAGAGTGATGCTTCCCATAACTCCCCATAAATCTGTGAGGCTCCACACTGCAATGGTTCTGTCCCATCTCGCCACATCAGCACACTGAGGACAAAAGTCCCGCCACAGGTCCCATTCAGTACAATCAAACATATGGGAACCACAACAAAAGGCATCTTCCAAACTATTTCCAACAGAGACAAAAGGATAATTAAAAGACAGAACTCCTGTTCCCTTAGCAATTGTTTAGGATTTACATCAAGAAAAGAGTGTGGAGCACATTCTGTTCCCAACTGTCTTGTGGTGATTATAAAACGGAGACCAGCGTTTTTCAGCTTTACTATCTTTTGAAAGTTCTTGGCTGCACCACTATTGCCTGCACCTTGGATGAACTCTTCTGCTCACTTCTGCCTGACAACCTCTGCCAGGCCTCCCCAGTGGTGTTGCTTCCTGGGATCCTTGAAGCATCATCACAAAGCCAGAGGCCGGTCTGACTGCAGACTTTGAAAATTTCAATATTGTTCAACAGGTGTTATTTATTGATTGCCTTTCACAGTCAGGGTCTCTTTCAGATGTTAGCAACTTTAGGTAAAATGGTTCCTTGATCTCCCTGTGTTAATGGTGGTCATTGTGAGCCACAGCAGCAGAGTCTCCAACCGGGAGCAGTAGGGTTACTAAAACCTTCGTGTGTTCTTTCCAAGCTTCAAGTGTGGGACTCTAGCTGAGGCGGGGTGGGGGGGAGCATTATCTTCTCAGAAGGGGGAACCAGCGAGACGGGCTCCTGCACCAATTTACATCTATTAAACCCATTCATCCTTCTTACGAGCCTGTGACCTTCACCTGCCCATAGGATTGTAAAAACCTCTGTCAGATCTCTGTACTGAGATCTTCTGATGCAGGGTTGCAGCACAGATCCTCTGTGCTTGTTATTCTTGCTGTTCTGTACAAGAAGCCAACGCTTACTCAGCAGGCACCTAGGCCAGCCAAGTCACCAAAGTCCATGGTGAAAGCACATGTCAGCAGTTCCCAGAGATAAAAGGCTCAGCGTGGTAGCGGGAAGGTTAATGTCCCCGGGCAGGGGACATTAACCATCCTCCACCTCTTATGAGGATTCCCTCACAGTTCACCCCAGTTCTACGGGATTTTTAGAAGCTACCTAAGAATCCTTAATTTAATAGCATCATCTGCATAGAATACTTGAGTCAGAATCATGATGGTCAAGAAGCTTCTCCATGATCAGGCAAATGGTCCCTTAGGCTCTCCACATTGACCATTGGCAATATGAGCCACAGCAGTATAGTGTCCATCTGGTCAAACCTTGTCCTGCTATCCCACGACTTCCTGGTACACGGATGGGACAACCATGCCCCTCGCTCCACCCAGAAAAGTCAGATAGAATTATAGACCCTAAAATATGGCTCTTTAGAAGCTTTTGACTAATTTCATAACTTTTATGTTAATGGCTACAGAGAGAAGGCCTTATCAAGGATGGGTTTTTGATTTTTGTTATTTTAGGTTTGGACTGGAAAGGGGATGTGGTAGAATTGACCCATTTTCTTTTCAGATGAATTTTCCATCTCCCTTATAAAGTAAGTTCTAGCTCAATAATTTCTCATGTGGTGATAGTCGTTGGCTGACATGAATGGCATTTTAAAAAAAAGAGATAAGGAAGTGACAGTTTTTAATTTGCCTGTATAGGATCACTAGTTTTTGGCACACATGCAGTTAATAGAACAATTGGTTAAGAAAGTCACTATTAAACATAACAAATATGGCACGGTGCCATTTGTAGAGAAATCTGACTGCCTGTTCCTCATTATTGCCTATTTGCATGGCCTTGTACGAGTTCTTAAGATCTTCAAAGACAAGCTTTGTGATCAATTCTTTGGGGCTATTTTCTGTTCTGTTGAGAGTGTTTGTTGCTGCCAGGGGCAGGTGTGTGCATGAATTATCTTACCCATTTCAAGGCCAATTACAGCTCTGTAGACTCAACCTGGCAGCAGCAGACTGACAAACACAAATTTCGAAAGGACACAAAAACGATTAAGTCAGGAACCAGAAACTGCAGGACCAGAGTGAATATTATTGCCTGGTGTGGATAAGGGTAGGAAGTGGCACGTGGCACTTGTCACTAACACTGTGACTCCAGAAATCTCCATAATCAGTATTGGCTGTGTGGGTTGGTGTATTTTCAGAAGTGCAATGGGCAGCTTGCAGGGAGTTGTCACCCAGGGATGGGGTCCAGGCGCTTGTCCCCTTCTACTGTCCTGCAGACTTCACTGGGACATTGGAACTCAAAAGCTGCTTTTACTTTGAAAGCTTTGGAAGTCCCTTTAGCTTGCAAATCTTCCATCTTCTTCTTGTTTGTGCCGTTTATGTGAAGATAGGATGATGTGATGATGTGTAGGTCTAGAGGCCCTATTAGTATTCTTTCCTTCATCGTCATACAACAAACACATACCAAGCACCTACTAGGATGCTGGGAATACACCAATGAGCTGCCTATTTTATAGATTATGGATCGTCTCAGGTCCTGATGCTCAGCATGCTGTACTGGGGGCCCTGGGTCCAGCTCTAGACTCTGGTTTTGCTGGTTGGCATTTTTTTGTGTGGCAGAAGAGTTTTGGGGAACGGTCCTTGGCTGAGGCTTGCATGGTTGAGTGTCTAATTAAAACAGCACAAGACACAGCCTCCTGCCTAGTGATATAGCCTGGGGAAAGAAATGAGAGGAATTTCAAGGTCAATATTTTTATTTGAAGCATTTAGTGAGTCTTTGTTTTATGCATATGAGTGCTTTGCCTGAATGGGTGTATGTGTGCCACACGTGTGCCTGTTGTTCCCAGAGGCCAGAAGTGAGTGATAGCCCTCCTAGAGCTGGGCTTGCAGGAGCCAAGAACCCAGGGCCTTTGCAAGAACAGCAAGTGCTCTTAACTGCTGAGCCATCTCTTCAACTCAACAATTTTATAGAACAAAAATATTCTCAGAGGTGAATGAAAGTTCTACTTCTGTGATTAGCATGCCCTGGTTATACTATCCTTGGCAACAGGAAATGTTTATTTCTAATTTTTTCCATCCATGAACATAATGGTTAAATGTCACTGTCAACCTGAACAACCTAGATAACCTAAATGTTGAGGCACACCTTGAGGGTATGTCTGTGAAGGTTTTTCTAGAGACGATTAACTGGGGGATCCCCATGCTGGATGTGGGTGAGAACCCACACTCTTGTTCCCTTCTTCCTGGCCAAAGGGATGTGAAAAGCTGTTCTGTTTCACGTCTTCCCTGTCATGATGAACCGGCACCTCTAGAAACCTTGAGCCATAATAAGAAGACATTTGGAAAGAAACTTGAGTGATGCTTAGCCTTCTCATGAAACTTCTCTTAGTTATCAAAGCTTTCTTCAACCCAGAGAAAGATCATATCTGCTTTAAAAGATAGATATGTCTTTCAGTTTCTCAAAGCACCATTCTCCCTGTACCCACTAAATTCTCTGAGTCCATGTGCTTTAAAAAAATCCCATTATAATTCAGAACTCTATTCTCTTCAAAGGCCTTCTGAATAGGAAGCCCAGAGAGCAAGGCACGGGAATCTGCACTTTAATAATATGACAGATTTTATGAATGCCTCTGAATGCCTCTGCATTAAAGTTTATTGGTTTCCTTGGCATTTGGCTCTAAAAACAAAGCCACCAGAAGGTGCTTCCACTGTATTCCAGACAATCTTCAGTAATCAACAAACCTAAAGTCCTTGTTTCTTAGTTTTTTGACCCTGGTAAGGTTATTTAACTCATCTGGATTTCAGTTTTCTACCTGAATAGGGAGGACTATGCAGTAGAGGAGGTGAGCAACTAGAGACATTCCTATAAGATAAAGGAATTAACAGCAATGAAGCCTTCCAACAGGTTGATGCTCGTTGTGTGTTCATGCCTTTGGAAACCATGGTTTCATCTGTGCTTTGTAATAATCTGAGTGAATTTGGTAGAAAGGGAGAAAGAGCAAAGTATGAGCAGATGGAACCATGGTCTTTGGAGAAATCACCGACTGTCTGAAGACCTCATTGACCATGGCTGGTTGAATGGTCTTCATCAAATTACACAGTTTGTGTGCGGTTCTGGTTCTATGACTATACTGTACATGATGCTCTTGGCAGGGTGCATGGGCTATGTCAAATGCTCGAACATGTAGTTATTACTGTTGGAAGTAAACTGTCTTTGATCTTACGCAAACAGTAAGGAGGGGAGCCCTTGTTTGAGCTTGTGTTAGCTTTCCAAGTCCAGTGTATTGATCTACTAGATCAAGTTCATATAAATCTCAGAGTTGTTAACATTTTCTAAGAATCCATACTCTAATTTCTTTAAACCCTCTTAATTCACCTATAAAACTTCCCTGTCTATTGTCAAGGATAATCATTTTTGAACTTGGCTAGCCAACCATGTTGGTAAAATAGGTCGGCAGAGGCCATTCTTCTTGGATTATTTATCAGGAGGTGTGACTTCTGGCTGTGATGAATACGCACCCTGCTGATAGGCCTGGTTCTGGGAAGGTAGTTAAACTCACCCAGCTGCTGCTGGTACCCAAGGCTGTGGATGTAACGGGTCTGCAGGGCCTTCCACTGGGGCCTGGAGTCATAAATCCTCATGATGCTGTAGAAGTAGCACCGCTGCCCTTGATTGAGGTCCTGTCAGAACGAGGAAGTGACTGATAAACCCCTATGTAATTACAAGTGTGACACGTCAAAAACTAGTGCCCACAGGAGTAAGACGCTTCTCTTAAGGTGACACAGATTTTTATGGGACATGAATAACCAGGAAATTTCCATTCACCATTTGTATAAATAATCTTCTCCTTGTTTGGATGGCGATGAAAACAGGGAAGGAAAAGGTTCTAGGTTCTTTAAATCATAAGTTTATGCCAAGAGAGATGTAAAAGATTCCAGGATATGAGATTTTTATTGGCCCTTATTGAGCAGAAAAAGGTTGTGGGAATCTACTGAGGGCCTGATGGGTGGAGGCTTCCAGATAACTGAGACGTTCAGTGGAAAGTTCCCAGTAAGGAATTAGGATAGAATATCAAGTGGGCGATGGGCGAAGAAATCAACATTGGCAGGAAAAGGCGGGTAATGAAAACAGAGAACCAGGCATGGTGGTACATGCCAGTACTTGCGAGACAGGGGTCAAAGGAGCAGTTTAAGTTCAAGGCCAGACTGGTCTACCAGTGAGTTCCAGGCCAGCAGGACTACATGGGGAGGGGGAGGCAGAAAGATCAGACATTCAAAGTTACCCTTAACTGGGCTGCATGAGACCCTGTCTCAAAAGTAAATGGGGAAATTTTGATAATGGCACCAACGTTCTAGAAAAACCAAGTTAAATAAGTTTGTCTTGGATATAAAATACCCCAGAGACAGAAATTTCAAAGCCAACTGAAAACCATGTGGAAAACCTGCCCTTACCCTGATACATGTAGGCATAGGTTAAGGCAACTTACCGGTTAGACATTCTGTGGGGGACTGAAATCTGAAGTCTGTGAGACAAAGCGTTTTTAAGTCTAGGGCCTTTAAATTTGATATTAAAAGAAAGCCCAGCATAAAAATAGCAAGACCAAGAGCCTCACGTTGTAAGATATTAACTCCCTCTCAGTTTCTGTATTATGTATGCTTGGGGATCATACATTTGAAGAAGAGGATGGATTTCATTCCTGAGTCACTAATTCAGTCTTTCACATGATTACAGAAAGGGCAATGTGAAAATTGCTAGCCCACTTCAACAGCGAAACTTCCTGGTACAATGGGAATTTCCCTTCCATCAGATAAAAATCTTGAAAGTTATAGTTTTTATTTTATCAAGAAAAACTATACCTATTTCTTTACCTGTGTTAAACTTTAAATATCCTAAATGAGAAGTCAGTAGCAGGCTACATTTCTGATATTCTTACACTGTCCCCTATCTTTCTTGGAAGAGATGGAAGAAAAGTGAAATTGTTAGAGTTCCTACGTGAATGGCTATAATTAGCTTGGTGGGAAAGACGCTGACAGCATGAACAGGAAGCCACGATGTTGATGTTGCCAGAGAAGTGCGCTCCCATGGTGGTGGGACAGCCGGGGAAGAAGAAAGCTTCATAGACTCCACCATTGGGGGTGTTTAGGGTTAGGCTGTCCCAGCGAGCTTTCTTCATTCACTCCTTCAGCAGGCACTTACTGGGGTAGAACAACACTCTCCTCCCACACAGACGGTAGAAAAAAGTCCTCAACCCTCCAAAGAGAGACGACAAGCCTTTCCTCCTGGAACAGAATGTCGCACCTTCAGTAGTGGGTTGTCAGCGGCAGAGGCAGGGACTCGAATGCGAGGTATCTGTGGAACATTCTGGGCCTTGTACTGCCTTTTCAAGTTTCTCCCCATGTTTCTTTGTCTTGTATCTTCAAGGAAGAGAAAACACAAAATCAGTTTTCCTTTTGTTTAACCAGCTTTGGGGATGGACCTAAGACAGTAAGCATATAAGCAAATTTTTTTCCCAAAGAATATTTCCTCCTATTTCCTAATAAGCAGATATCTTCAGTCTGCTAGATACTGTCTTTCCTATCCTCCACTCTGGTGATGGAAAGATCATCCAGAGCCTTTGTCTTCCTGCTTCTCCATGTCCAGTGGGAATATCTTGTAGAGACATCCAGCATACAGCAGTTACTTCTTCACAATCTTAAACAGTGCTGTGATCTTATCTGGTTCTAAAAGAAATGTCTATGTCTTTGGGTGTTTGGGGGAAAAATTCAAATTGGAGAAGAAAATAAGATTATCCATCCTAAAATATTGTTGACATTTGATTAGTTTCCATTTATCTATTTAGTTAGTGAATATTATATTTGATTTTAGGAAAGGGGTGATCACAATACAGATATATTATGAATCTTCCTAGGTCATTAAATGTTTCCTAAAATACAGCTGCTAACAGACACAAAGTATGTCCATTTCTTTCACACTTAGATCTGCAGTTTTATACCACCATGTTACAAAATAAACTGTGACTCCACCATGTTTCTCTCCCCTGCCTGACAAATGTCAGAAGGAAGGACTTCCCTGCAGGGATGACATCCCCTTTCTCGGTGCAGTGGGGTTTAGAATCTAAGGTTTATCCAATAAAGAAAACCAAACAGCCTGAGAAGAAAGAGTGTGCTGGTTAGGGTTGCAGGGGCCAATAGAAACCCTGGGCATTTTCCTCTCTGTTCACTCCTCTGCCCTTCACCAGCACACTGGTGATTACAGATGACAGAAAGAAGGAGGGCAGCAAAGGAGTGTAACAACTGACCCTCTAGACACGGCAGACTGTTGTCAATACCTACATCACTGCCTAGCTAGACAAGAGAGCCTGGAATAGCAGCCACACAGCTTTAGAACTGGCAGACCTGAGTTTCTTCCACTGATCATTTGACTCACTGAGGTCATGGGTGTAGAGTTCTCAGTGTGTGCCTGTGTCTTCTCTTTCTACCTGCTTCTAGTGAATGCTCATGCTTGCACACACACAGGTGCATCACACACACATACACACACATTCTTTTTTATTTTTATTGCTTTATAAATAACATCATTCAAAATTTCCACCTCCTCCCCTCCTCCCATTTCCCTCTCGCTCCCCCATTCACCCTCTCCTCTCCCCCTCCAGTCCTAAGAGCAGTCAGGGTTCCCTGCCCTCTGGGGAGTCCAAGGCCCTCCCCCTCTCCATCCAGGTCTAGGAAGGTGAGCATCCAAACAGACTAGGATCCAAAGAAGCCAGTACATGCAGTAGAAACAAATCCCAGTGCCATTATCATTGGCTTCTCAGTCAGCCCCCATTGTCAGCTACATTCAGAGAGTCTGGTTTGATCACATGCTCCTTCAGTCCCAGTCCAGCTGGC
>LOJH01056552.1:564-12251 GCA_001685095.1 Ellobius talpinus | reverse complement strand
CCTGGACAGTCATCCAAAGTTCTTCTGTACCGTTGGGGCATCCATCTTCAGCCTGTATGCCCATAATATCTGGCATACTTTTCCATGAAGCAGGAAATTTGAAGATCTGTTTTGTCGTGCAATGCCAAAGTTCATCAGATGCTTTCTTCTATGTCCAGCAAAATGTCTGGCAGTTCTTTCATGAAGCAAGAACCCCAAAAGACCATTTCCATTTCTTTCGGCAAGTTCAGCAGTCATTTTTCTGTGGGTTCTGTGTTTCCATTTTACATAGCATGCCATCAAGCAGTCCAGGCAAGCACAGTTTCTTGTCCAAATGGATAACAAACTCCATAAGGGGCCTCTTTGATATCCATCATCCTCTTGAAGTAGATTAGTGCTGCTAGGAGCAGTTGTGTCTCATTGTCATAAAAAATCCTAAGTTCCTAAAACATTTTAAATGCCATATTCCTTTATTCTTTGATAGGTTTTAAGAATACCTGTCCATTTGAAATATATCTCTGTACATCTAGAAAACCTAACTAACGTGACTACAAGCTTGGCTATTATAGATGACTATCTATTAACCTGTATTTCTTAATCATACATTATATTTTTAAATGAGCTACACAAAAGAAATACTTTAATAAAGATCAGAAATATATATACACAGTATAATGAATTGAACTTAAATTTGTATCAGTAGGTCTTGGTGCATCAAACCACATTAGTCTGGAAGGAATCCACAGGTTCTCATCCTCTGTGGAAANTGACTACAAGCTTGGCTATTATAGATGACTATCTATTAACCTGTATTTCTTAATCATACATTATATTTTTAAATGAGCTACACAAAAGAAATACTTTAATAAAGATCAGAAATATATATACACAGTATAATGAATTGAACTTAAATTTGTATCAGTAGGTCTTGGTSCATCAAACCACATTAGTCTGGAAGGAATCCACAGGTTCTCATCCTCTGTGGAAACAAAAGAAGAATCTCTTTTCTAAAGCAACATATCCTTAGACCCAAGTCAAGATATCTTTAAAGTATATATGTTAGTTTAGCTTAGTAGCCCCCACAATCAAATATCTCTCTGTACTTAGCTCATTCACAGTCAAAAAATTTAAAGAATACACAATAATATACATAGTCAGACTTTCGGTGTATATTCCAGCTTTATGTGGCTTATTTTTCTTACTCTATTGCTTTTTTTACAAGTTTAATATTTGTTTTATTGTCTTTACTCCTTTAATCTATGACTGTTTTTAGTCTTTTATAACTGTCTATACTCTTTTTCCTCACTTTCCCAAGCCTACATTCATTTACTCAATACTGTGACCCATTTAGTGATCTTTTTCTTCTAGATTTGTCTTAATTGGGTGTGTATCTGCGATTATTTTTTGACCAGAAGCACTTCATTTTTTGAATTGCTAAGCGGGTATGGTTAGGACCAACTCTGCCCAGTCCAATATGGCAGAGGCATATTTGCTCCCTCTGAGAGCCATGCACATTGCCCCAGCTCCAGGATCCTTGTGGGTCTGTTTCTCCATTAAGCAACTTGCAACATGATACCCACAGACCCCATTTAAGTGCTCAGCCTCCTGAAAGAGTCAGTGCTTTCTGTGCAAATATCATGGACCAGGAAGCCCTCCCATAAAGAATATGGACTGCTTTTGCTGGGAGTGCTGAGTCAGGAAGATGTCTCTTAAAGGAGTTATGGCACCCCTGCTTGCCACCAGCAAACAGCCCATCTGAAAAAAAAATGCAGCTACCAAGAAGCTGCACTAAACTGTTTTGTTTTGTTTTGTCTAGAATTCCTTTGTAAAGCTCTCTCAGGTTTCATGTGGATGTAGTCAGTTCATGTTGGTGCACCAATTTGTAGATGGAGGCCTGTCCATTTGTTTCCTGGCTTCACAGACCCTAAATAATCACACAGAAACTATATTAATTACAACACTGCTTAACAAATCACTTAGGTGTATTGCTATCTAGCTCTTATATCTTAAGTTAACCCATTTCTATTATTTTATATTTTACCATGAGGCTCATGGTTCACTGGTAAGGTTCCTGGGCATTTGTCTCCTTCAGTAACTACACAGTATCACTCTAACTCCACCTTCTTTCTCTCAGAATTTAGTTTAGTTTACACCCCTAGCTCTATTCTGTACTGCAATAGGCCCAAAGCAGCTTCTTTATTAACCAATGATAATAAAACTTATTCACAAGAAATAGAGGAGAATCCCACATCCAGCAACTGTCAGTAAGATACTTTACATTTGAAGTATTATAATTTGCAGGCATAGGGATAAGATATGTTAGTGTAAAACATAAACAGATCCTCAGCATCTTCATCTCTACATGCAAATTCTGGCAAATTATAACATAGAGCTATTGTCATGTGGCAGTAGTATGTAGCCAGAACTTGAAAATATCAATGCTAGGACTTTGATGATAATAACAGAATTTATAGCAATAAAATTCCTAGAAGGAGGAACCAGTTCATATGAGAAAATACCATACATTTACTGAATGATGTTCTGAACATAAATTTATTTCTACCTTCTCTCTTGTATTTCCTTTTATTTTCAAATGTTCCTACTGTGCCTGTGTATTATTTTAGAAACACATATTTACAAATGATCATGCAATTACTTTAAAGTGCAATGAAATGGTGGAATTAAGCAACATGATATACCTACTTGCTCTTAAAATGCTATTTCAGCTGCCTTTAGCAAAAAGGAAAGTGATTCACGTGTAAGAAAATCCACATTTTCTAATGTGGTTTCCTTATTCTTGTATTGTAAACTTTTTTCCTCATGCATATGTGTTAACTTTTCTCAGCATTATTTTCAGCCTTTGGTTCAGTGTATGGCCATCTCTCAAGGCATTCTAACATGCAACACAGCTTACAAAACAAGGAATGTCAGCTCGATCTGTCATTTCTCCTCCCTCTCTCACATTCACAGATTTAAACCCAAGTCTATTTTCGACTTGATAATTCCTGAAATAAAATTATTTGCCTATGTTAACTCTCTTCTTCACTGTTTTAAAAACTACATTTTTAATGATCATATCTTAAATTTGTCCTGTTCAAACTCTAAAACAATAAAAAAGACTTGAGAAATATAATTGACAACAATAACACCATGACTCCTAGGAGAACAGCAAGTAATCCCAATGTTTTATTTCTGTACTTCATTGCTACAAGTTCCCTCATTAATGTCTTAAAGATTCTGATCATGTCTGGTTAGAGATAACCGTATTTTGTTTTAAGATTAATGTCAATTACTACCTTTGGTATAGGATGTTATAGAGTGAGACAGATACTTTTACCAGGCTCCCATGTAGATTTTTTATTTAAAGATTTTTGTCTTGTGTCCTATATGATTCTGAAAAAATTTTATAATGCTTTGTATCGTAGAAAGTTTCAGTTGTCAACTGAACATAACCAGAATCATCATCAGAGGAAGCCCTAATTGAATTATTCCTAGGTAAAATAATGAAAAAGGGGCTTTCTTTAGAGGTAAATAACCTCAGGGAGATAAATGAGATGTGTCCAACCCCATACAGATAGCCCATAGATCTCTCCCCACATCAAGTACATACTTTGCAAGGATACGAAGAGAAGTATTCATCCACAACCCACAATTGAGTCATCACATAACATTAATTCTGCTCCTCCTTTCATTGTTTGTTTGGAGTTTTGGATCCCTGAAGATTGCATTTTAAGTCTTAGGAAAGAACATATAGCTTTTTGAGCATAGTAATGAAGATAAATGAAGTCCTCTGACCTAAGCACTTGGTACCTAGTGTTTCTTCATACTGCAGATGAAATCCAAATGACTGCCACAAGGAACATGGTTTAGCTTTCTGAATATTTTCCCCAAATTTCTCAAGATATCTCAGATTGTTAAACTTAATCCCTGAGTACCAAGCTCACTGAAGCATTAATGATCTATGCGACACAGTGTTTCTCATAAAATTTGATTATAAGATTTCAAAATGGCATTTAAATAGCTGGTATTCTACATGTCCAGTACCAATACTGGAGGATGTAATAACATTTTTTTGTTCACAAAGCACAGCATCACAGCAATATTTCCTTGATTCTTAAACATTTGTGATAGAGAGTATGCATATTCAAGGCTTAAATGTCCACCTATAATTCCAAACCAAACAACAGATTACTGAACTGCACCATTATCCACTTGCCAACTTCCATGTTGTTAAGGGATTTTCCTACTAGAGTACAACCCTGAAACATAAGCAAACTAATTAGAATCTGATTTTAGGTGGAAGAAATTTCTCACTCAAGGCACTGAATTAAAGAAAGACCAAATGTCAAAGCAAAATAGTAGCAGTTGCCAGAGCATACCAACATATTCTCATATACTTCCCTCAGATTTATGCTAAAATATTCACATGCATGAAAAACAAAATCCAGACTATCCTTTCTCAGATGCCCCACTTCTCTTCTTGGGTATCAGGTTTCCCAACAAAAAGAAGTCAGAATATTTATGGTATTTGTGTTGATTAAACTTGGGTAGTTCATGCATTAATTTAAGAAGGGAGTGACTGCTCAAGTAAGTTATCAAATTGTTAGGTATAAACAGTCATATTCATTTACTTTAAATAGTTTTTGGTTATCTATGAAATATGCCTGATCTGGATAGAAAAAAAAACAGTCCTGAGAAAACTAAGGAATGGGAAACTTGAGTCATGACATTTGAATCATTGGGCTTGTTATGCTTGGAAGAAATTTTTCCTTGAAACTTCAGGTTGAAATGTAATTGTTATTCTAATGGCACTGACCTTCAAATGGTGTTGAGACTGTGAAGGCTTCTTCTCAGGAGCAGAGTAATACATTTTACACAGGAGTGGCTTATCAGGTTCCTACATAGGGAGTGGGAATGGTTTGCTACAGGAGGAGTGAGTTTATCCCATGAGCTATCGTTATTGTGCCCAGTATGGTAAAGCCTTACATGACCATTTCCTCAGTATCATAAGGTACAGATAGAATAGGTATGGTTAGAAGCTTGGAGAACCTCAGTAGCACCTACTTGTCATCAGCTCACCAGAGGGAAGTGCGTTTTTCTCCAAAGGCCAGTTCCAAGATAGCACTTGTGAAAACAAAAGAACCAAAGCTGGTAATCTGAAGAAGATAAGAAAATGCCATCGAGCTGAAAGGAGAAAAGTAGAGGGGTGGGTGGAAGCTCCCGAGAAAGCCGAATGTTCTTTGACTAAAACAGATCCTGAAAGTCCAGAAGTTTCTGAAAAGAAATACACTAATTATCAAACTTACTAAAGGTACTTAAATTAAGAATGCCCAACAACTCTGGGCTCAAACAAACAAACAAAAAAAAAACCCAAGGGAGTTGAAAATTTTTGGAAGGGTTGGCATTTGTTCTCATGGTC
The DNA here is from genome assembly GCA_001685095.1 of Ellobius talpinus. Classification (NCBI taxonomy): domain Eukaryota; kingdom Metazoa; phylum Chordata; class Mammalia; order Rodentia; family Cricetidae; genus Ellobius; species Ellobius talpinus. The sequence goes on along the minus strand of LOJH01056552.1, from coordinate 6,853 downwards.
ATGCTTCTGTCCACTGAATAAGAAGCCAAGTCTATAATGAGGATGAAGTAACAGGAAATGTGAGCAAAAAAGCTAACTACCTTGTCATAGGCTGAGACGGGTGTCTATCCAAGAGTGACAAGATAGCAACTCTGGGAACAAAAATACTTGATGAATATGTCTTGTTCAATCTGATCTGAAGTATTCCAGGCAAGAAATCCAACTATAAAACAGTAGATGAAGCTGATCTGAAGAAAGAAAAGATCAACCTAGAGCACACACTGCCCCTCCTCGACTCGAAAAATTGTCTAAGGTGAAAGAAAACAGTCCAATCAAGAGGCTATCAGAGTCTAAAAATGGAACAAGCTGATTCCCCAAAAGGGTAGTGCTGTAAATCAACCAAGAAGGAAGGAAATGCATTTCAGAAGAACCTAGCTGTCAAGGAGGCAAGGTCAAGGAGATACATGGTGACAGCAGGCCTGAGGGTCTTGCTGAAAACATCAGTGGGAACAAAGTAGAGAGCTCAGTCTGAGTGGGTAAGTATAAACCCACCTCTGTCAAAACCGTAATTGGACAGTAAGATGACCAGAACTACACCACCCACTGCTAAACCATCTCCATAACTGACATAAGATTTCTCCTAAAGATAAAAAAAGTCATAATAATACCAATTATCATAATTACATAAAATAACAGTCCAAGCTAGTGACAACAATATAGAGAGACAAATAACCCATGTAATATATAATAAAGTTTTTCATGTATCAATTCAAAATCCCGATGTTGTTATGTTGAAAGTCCTCCCAAGAGGAGCAAAAGAAAGGAGACATTCTTTTTTCCCATCAGGACTAATGGTTACTCTGGGAACTATAGACTATCTAACGAAAACCCCAACACCAGGCATGTGAACTTTCTGAGTTGTTATCCAGAACTGTCAGTAGTTCCAAACCATGAAATATTGCTGCTGCCTTTAGCCAATGCTAAGACAGCAAAGTTATTTTCTTATTGCTGAAGATACATTCTTTGGTTACATTTTCTGAGGAATCTGAGATCACTTTAACCTGAAATCTCCTCCCTGAGGATTAGCTTTCTTGGTAGAATAAGGAGTCAAGAATTCCAAGGAAGGTAATCAGCCAATCAATAGTCCTACCTATCCATGATTCTATGAGCTAAAACAACAGCCAGGTTGGCAACATATCTCTAAGTGTGGAATAGGAACACACATATTTTTGCAACTCTCTAATTGGATATAAGACCCAGTGAATAAGTGCAAAATAATGACCGGAATAGAATTACCTGTGGCTAATAGTCTTGGGAGATTACCTAGAACCTTCATCTAACTATACTAGCATAAATTATAAATGCACTCTAAATATTTATCCTTATACACACAGGCACATATAGGTCTTGCCATCCATGAAAGGAACAATAGTTCATACAATCGTTGAAGACCACTAAAGACAACCACAACTGATCAAAATAAAGAGCACAAGTAACTGTGTATCCCACCATAATTTGTATATTTTTAACAAAATTTCTACCAAGGGCTAAAGGATCATAGCAGAAAGGGAGGGATATTATCATAGTCAAAAGATCAGGAAGTTAATTGTAAGGTTTTATATCCTAGAAATATCATAGAAACTACAACCATTAAGTCTCATTAATATAGATACCTGAATAAGACTGAAAAAGATAGATACAAAAAGGACATGCTAACATGGAAGGGAGGAATCTCATGGGCCCTCAACCATAGACAAAGAATTACAGTCAACTAAGGAATAACTGACATGTTTACCAATATCAAATATGTATTAGACACCAAATGATCAACCCTCCAATCACATATATAAAAGTAGCATATCAATTGAGAAAGTTGTATTTAAATATATAACACACAGAAAGAGAAAGGGAGGGAGAGGGAGAGCAGGAGGGAGGAAGAGAGAGAGAAAGAACATGCAAAGGGTAGTACATGAAAATGGTTATGAGGAAAACAAGAAAATGATTTAATTGTGTTTTAATTTCAAATAATAAAAACTGCTAAAAGGAAGTCTTACAAAATACACAGCAATATTTGATTCTTCACTATGTACACATTACCTTAGGAAAATTCAAATGGCATATAAAAAGTACGCAGTTATTTAACCAAGACATTTTCCAAATTGAAAGTTACTCATTGATCCTTTCCAAGCAACCTACAAATGACTAAAAATTTTTCCAATAAAACTGTAATTCTCCTCAAGGTATCTGCCATGCAAATCAATATCTTTGTTCTTATATTTTTTCCTTCGTGTCTACTCAAACTAATTAAATATGTTTAATTTGACAGTATATAATGCATCTCCTTTACACTGGGTCCAGAGAGAAGAAATTTATGCTTAAGGAAAAAGCAATTGATAAAATGACCTTCAATAGTGCTATGAATATTCATGTTAATAGTAGATATGTAGTTAGAATGATAGATGATAGATAGATACATAGATACATGGATACATAGATAGATAAATATTGCATAGTTACAAGTATATATACATGTGTAGAGAAATAACGTAAGAACAACTACTTATGTACAATTTTCTGTCAACTGTTGCTTGTGAAAAATACAACTGGCTCTGTATTCTACTTTCTAAAATTTATTATTACTCTATAACTTTTCTGAGCTAATCTAATACATGATAGTCACTGATGTTTTCCACTTTCAAATGATAAAATCTACTTATTGTATAAAATGCAGGGTTTAGAATGCATGACAATCAATGGTTGTTATACTTATTGGATTAAGATTATATATAAAGAGATATATAATTAATGAGGCACCTCTGTGGATCTGTGAAGACATTCCCAGAGAAAGTTGCCTTGAATGTGGGTAGCAGCATCTCATAGGCTGAGACCATTAGTTGAATAGGAGGGAAAGGAGAGAGCAAGGTGACAGTCACCATCCTTTTCCTCTGTTTGCTGATTTTCACCGGAGTGGCCACTGTACTAGATGGACTGACTCTGGAATTGGGAGACAAAATATATCCTTTCCTCTTCAGGTTGCTTCTTTTGGGTATTTGAGTCATCCTGGGAGAAAGCAACTGATACCATTCAAAGCATGGAGTCACTCTAAATAGAGTCTTCTAAATTGGAGTCACTTAAAATGCCTATAGTATTTTGTCTCAATATATGTTCCCCATATCCTCCAGTCCCTCCAATATTTTTCAAAACCATGCATTTTTGTAAGACAACTGAAATATTTAAAAGATACATTTATTATGTCTTTCAAAGCAAATTTAAGCATCAGTAGCATGTCTTCAACACTATGACAGTGAATGCAACTGCAGCTTTGAAAGTTATCCACATACCCACAGAAAAGCATGAGGAGGGGTACACAGCTAACACACTCCCTTAGCGCATGCCATAGTTTGTGAGATGCACATAATACAAAATATTTGATGAAACACTTAGAAAAATTTATACATCTGTGAAAAAGTAATCTAATACAAAATTAGAAAATGTTTGAAATTGACACATATGAGAAAATATACCATTATGTTTGTTGTATACTAAATACTATCAAATATATGTGAATATATTATACATATATAAATGTAATTCTATATTTATGTTAATGATTTTAGTTTCTGAATTAAAGATGACAGAATTTTCACAGGCAGCCTCTGTGTTTTGTTAAAATAAAATATTTTTTAAATTTAAGTATGAATACTGCTGTATTTCTCTCCCAAACTCTAAGACTTTGATAAATTAGCAGAGGTAAAATAATGACCATGGACATGAAAGTCATAGTCAATAAAAAAATGTGAGCTCTTAAATCTGACGCAGCTTCATACTAAGGAACCATTCCTTAATGATGTTCCACTTACTCTGCGGGGGGAAATAGATCTTTTAACTCATAAATGTTAGACATAACAGTCAAACATTAATATTTCTGTGCTCAATGTTTATTACCACCAGAGCAACCCAATATACCATGTATAAAATAAGAAAGTACTTCTCTATTATGGCTATTAGTTTTGATAACTGTTCCCAAGAATAGTTTATACTCCAGTTTGTTCTTCTTGCATAAAATTCCCTCAATGTGCTATAGATGAAGTATGTGTAAATACTTAAGTCTCCTTCTTTACAACTACCAAATCCTTGTGTTTAAAAGTGTCAATATAAGAGAAATTTGCTTATTAAATATGTATTTCGCTAAAATAGAGCAGAACTATAAAACTTTCTCAAGAATTACAAGCTATGGATGGAGCAGATTATTAGCACAGTTTATTCCAGTAAGTGAGACATTCAAATACAACATATTTAATTTGTAAGCCCTCATATCTTCATAATATTGAATATGTAGAACTCAAGCTATTCACCACACCGTTTGTGTGGAAATTATTTATCTGCATAGAGCCTGCAAATAAAACTAAATCCTCTGGTACAAATGACTCATACCGCACATCGGTGCTTAGCATAGGGAGTAATAAGCACAGCTGGGCAAAGACTGCATCTACACACACAACTCGAGTAGTGTCAGAGCCACCTAGACAAAGAGAAATGCATTCTTTTGTTCGGGATATTAGTGTGAAGGAGGGATAAATCTTAACTTGAATTATCAAGATATAAGCTTCACACTTCACCTGTATACATATTGCTTTTGAAAAGATAGACTTTGTAAAACATTTCCTGTCTTGCAATATGTTACTTTCCTGTCTTTGAAAACAAGTTTATTTCTTTACTTTTCTGGTTTATATATTTTACATCAATCATGAGTAACTATTATATATGAAAAGGCACATATCTTAAATAAGATATTTGAAGTCACCCTTTCTGATTCTAGGCAGTATATCTTTTCAGACAGAAAAGGTTTGTGAAACTTTGAAATTCTTGCCATTATGTATGAACTAGTAATTCGATTCTCATATTCTCCAGAACACTTCATAGCACTGCTTACATATAGTCAGAATGGAAGTCTACTCAGCAAGAAAGGCTTAAGCCAGAAATGGCCTCTGCAAACAAAGTTGATTCTGCAAGTACATGGTCTACATAAAAAACAAAGTTTTCAAAGCACCAAGTCACTGTTGCATCAACCCAGAAAGCTAACAACTTAAAATTTTATACTAGATACACAAAAAATAGTGATGTCAGCCCAATATTTCTGTAATACTTATAATTCCTAGTTGCATAGCATCCAAATTAAACATTTTAATAGTAAAATTACAACAATTTTGGCAGATGTCACTGTGTGCTATTTACAACATCCAAATTGTTCAACTTAATTTCTTTAATTATTCCCCTGTTCACATCAATAAACAAATATTATATTTATTCATGAAAGTCATAAGGGTAAAGTTCTTGCATTTTTAATGTACATTTTTTTCTATACTATATATGGGTATCTTTCAATTATTTTTTCATGAGATTTTATTATGAAATTGAGAAGTATTTTGTTCTTAAAATCATCAATCCATAAATATACGAAGTGATGTTGCATGCACTATTCTGCCTGTGCTTTCAAAGGAGCCTGAAAAAAAATCAACTCCCAAAAGGAATCAAATAACAAATATAGAAGCATTTTTACCAAATAAGAGCCTTATTTTGCTCAGAGTGAGAAGTCATGTACTGAAACTTGACAAAAGAGGAATAAAATAAAGTTTATAACCCTCTTGGTAGAAATACAGGTAAATAATGAGCTTAGGATTCTTGGGGTGTACTCATTGCCATCATTTTAGAAAGAGCCACAATAACACAGAAGATAATTCATGAAAATAGATCCTATCGCTTCCAGTTCATATGAGTTACAGATACTGCTGATGGTTACTTAGACATACCACTGATGGTTGTATAGACAAAGCCTGAGAGTGTGCATTCCTGATGAAGACATTGGGAAAGAGCAAAAATGTGTGACATGATCATAAGGAAAAGGTAGAAAGTGGGAAATAGCTATTTAGGACAGATGCTCTGAATATTTCATTGAATTAATCTTGAACTGTGTCCCTCGTGATATGTCTTCAGAGGCTTAATTTTGTGGCCATTTCTACCATGTACTTAAATACAGAAATTATCTTAAAGTACATTCTGTCAAGTACAAACAAGAACATAAGAATCAGTAACAATTCATTTGTAAAATTATAAATGAGATTAAAATTATTCATAGGTTAATGTTGCAAAGAGAAGGGCCTGCTTGTTCATCCCGGCCACCAGGCTAGTTTGTCCCCAAAATAATCAAACAGAAACTGTATTATTGAAATCACTGCTTGGCCCATTAGCTTTAGCCTCTTATTGGCTAAGTCTTACATCTTAATTTAACCCATTTCTATTAATCTGTGTA
>LOJH01056549.1:0-10718 GCA_001685095.1 Ellobius talpinus | reverse complement strand
AGCCTGGTCTACAGAGTGAGTTCCAGGACAGGTTCCAAAGCTACAGAGAAACCCGATCTCAAAAAAAGAAATGGATGAATAAATGTATTCATGAGCAATATAAAGATGCATAAGCATTAAATGCACTCTTTGAAATACTAAAGTCTTCTGAAGTTCATAATAACAATCTCAGAAACTCAAGAACTTAAACTACACACAAGGTGTAGATCAACCTTGAAAAATTTTAAGTTTTCCCCCAGTATTGTGCTTCTTTTAGAATTCTTTGTGAACTCAGTAAAGGACTCCACCAAAGGGATTCTCTAGAACTTTTTCATGCTTGCTATCATTAAGGCAATTAAATAAAGGACTTTCCTGCATGATAAAGGTCTAATTTTGTGAGTGTAACTACTATGAGGCAAGATAATAGGTGAGCAAAATAAACAACATGCAGACTGGATAATTCTGTTTTCACTGACAGTCAGTCCTATGTTATTTTTACTATGAACATTATTATGGTTGCTATTATCACATTATAGGTTACTTTAGAATTCCATAGAATGAACTCCAAATCAGAAATCAAGAATTTGCGACTGTCTCTGCTTCCTTCCTTTCCCTCTAGATTAACTTACCTCATACCTCTATGGTTCCCTTAACTTTACCTGTTTCTGTTGATATCAGGCTGTATACTCAAATCTAAGGATTTAGAGCTAGTTTTCTCTACAAATAAGAGAGAACATGAGGTGTTTGCTTTTTTGGTGCAGGTTACATAACTCAGTTAATATTTTCTAGTTCTGTCCCTAAATAGACTCAGTAGTGTGTGTGTGTGTGTGTGTGTGTGTAAAACTATAATTGAAGAAGAACTTGAATTTGAGGGATTAAGGAGGACATGGGAGGAGTTGGAAGGGGTGATGAAGGGATGGAAATGAAATAGAGTATGTATAAAATTCTCAAAAATGTTAGATTAAAAAATTGGCAACTAGCCAATCTCCAAAGAAACTTTTCATCATTTTTCAGGGAATCAATTGGAAATGAATTAAACAGAAAGTGTTACTGCAATTATGGCAAAATAATTTTTGGTTTTACTGATAGTTATTGAACCTGAGATGTTGTACATCATCATAAACATACTATTTCACTAAGCTACAATCTCAGGCTCTGCGCTGAAGTCTGTTTTCAAAATTGTACCTAATGAAGCACAATTTATATAGAATCACACAAACTAAAACATCCAAAAATTTAAATAATATTTTAAATATTTATCATATGCATCTGAGATCTTCTGGCCACCAGAAAAAAAACAGTGTTATGTATTTTGAGGTCTAATGTATTTAATCATGTACTAATATTAATGTGATTATAATGTGTGTAGCTGAATTGAAGAGTAACTATTGGGTATTTTCCAGGGCTATCTTAAATTCCCATGTTCTGTAATTGCCTAAGTAGATATGTACTCTTCAAACAAAACATTTCTATTTGGAATGTAAAACTGGATATTCATATATAACTGCAAATCATCAGTTAACTAGGATAAGCAATAGCAATGAGCTTGAAATTCTATTTTCAGTTATTGATATTGTACTTCTAAATTTAAAATCTGATTTGAGTTTTTAAAACAAATATTTGTGGGCCACCTGTATAGCACTCCATCTATGGATTATCCCAAACATTTCAGGAACTTTTAACAATGGATTCAGGCCCACCATTTCTTCAACACATATTGGTGATGGAGATAACCCCCTACTGTCTTTTTCTTCAGCTTATTAGCTCTCTTTTCCCTTCCATTTTTCTCACTGCATGGTAAACCTTCTTACTGTCCATGTTATAACAACTTCCATTCCAAAAGTTCAGACAATGGATGATGTTTATTTTTTGTTTGCAAACAACAGAATCCACAGCATTGCCAGCAGATGCCCTTGATTCACAGTGAATGAGAAAGGGAATTATAGGAAATCAGTGTGTATTGTGTGTCCAGCTGAGATGGATGCTAGCAGAGCAGACTCCAGGAAATATTTTAGAGCATAAATATGTATCCTCAAGACCTTTCTAACTCTAGGATAACTCTTTGATGGTGACCATCTCCTTCATACTTTTGTTCAATATATATCCACCTCTCAACTCCTAAAAAATTCTTTCATTTCTTGAGGACTTCTATGCTACTTCAAAAGACAAAATTAAGATGGATAATTAGGGCCATACATTCAGATAATGTTATGCTTTGTTAGAGAACATCTGGGGGTTTAGGATTCCAAACACAAGCAATGAGTTTCTAATTGTTTTTTCAAGTAACTCACAGCTCTCAAGTCAGTGAAGAAGTATTAATCAAGAAGTATAAAAGGTATGAGATTTTTACCCACTCACAAGCTGGCTTAGTAGTTTGCCATGGTTTCTCAAATGCTGGCAGAAGACAAGAGACCCTGAATCAGAGACAAAAATAATTCATCCTAGCCAACAAGTGAGCGTGGAGTTTATTTCAATTCCCCTTCAATGGCAAGTCACATAGGGTGACACAGAAGTGTCATAGATGGTGCTTTAGCAACTGCAATTGGTATTCAGAATGGCTGAGGAACACTGGGCATAGGGAATGTGAATTTTTATGATAAGCAGTGTAAGATGTGTAAATCATGACAGACTCAAAGTGAATTATCTATCAACTGTATAAGAAAGAGACTTTGACCAGGTGGCCCAAATAATACCTTATCATTTGGTACTGTCAGCTGGAAAACCAATAAACATGCATATACAGAGGTCACAACCACTGAGGAATGAGTTCTGTAGATCTGGAGTGCATCTTGACAACATGTATTTACAAAATATCCCAAGTACAGTGGACATTGTTACTTCTGGCAATAACCTTTCTTCTGTGTCATAAATGACAGTTCATTCCATTGATTTGTATAAAAAATTAGAATTAAAGGTGACAAAACTCACATACAGAACAAAGGCAAAAGAAAAGAAAAGAAGAAGTGACCCCATTCTTATTCATAGTGAACAATACTGGCATGTTATTTCCAAGGCTGTGAACATGATTTGAGTTCCTACTTTTTGACTTTCAGCTGGGAAATGATAAGGGTACTTTGCTATCCTAAGTCCAGTACTCAGAACTAGGAAGTTAAGGTCTTACCCCCAGTCCAAACTGAAGGGTAATACTCATGCCTAGCAAATGTCCCTGATCTCATGCTTCCTTCTCCTATTATTGTTTATTAACCCTGCCCGTGGGATGACAAGTTTCCTAGATATATAATGCTGAGTTTCACCTCTCAGGTAACATTTATCTATTGATGTTGTATATTTAGGAAATGAGCATTCATATTGGTATTTTTCATGATGATAATGATAAGAGATATTTAAATAAGAAATTTTTACTCATTATTTTTTCACTACTCAAGAAAAGACCATACTATAGCTTTAGTTTTAGAGAAAATGTTTCATTCACCTCACAGTTACATGTGACTAAATTGATAGACAGAGAGACAGAGAGATAGATGAATGTTTTATAACTCAAAAGTTTGCAAGTGTGATATATTGCAGGTTAGTACACATTTCATGCTTTCTGAGATCAAATTTTAAATTGCCTCATGGGTGCAAGGAAGCAAGACCTACACCCTTCTCCATCAGAGAAACAATTAACCAATTTTAGTCTTTCTCATCTTCAGCGGTTTTGCTGTTTGACATTGCTTGTGTACACTTTGAGGTACCCTACACCTTTCATTTTCAAGACATTAACTTGGTGACTATTTATGTGATTATTTTATCATTTAAGTAAAACAAAGTCTTGTCTATCTTTTTCTAAAAGACAAGTAATAAACAAAATTAGAAATTAAAGTATTAGCCTAAACCACATTACTCAGAAATATAGTTAATATTAGGTGATTTATATACCAAGCTTCTCACTATATATTACAGAGTAGGATAAAAAAGGATAAATATAATGTTAGAAAAATAATCAGTAAGGAAACATTAAATAGGAAAAGATATATTGACAGAGTTATATATTATAACTCATAAATGGAATAATTTCCAAATGTTTTAAAATTATGTGTTAAAATTATATGAATTCAGCTGGATGGTAGTAGTGCAGGCCTTTAATCCCAGCGCTCAGGGGGCAGAGGCAGGCAGATCTGTGTGTTTGAGGTCAAGCTGGTTTACAAATCGAGTTTCAGGACAGCCAGGGCTACACAGAGAAATCCTATCTTAAAAAACTAAAACCAAAACCAAAAAAAAAATCTATATTAATTCAAAAGAAGAAAACACAAAGAGATTCTCAACTTAAATTGGCAGGTCAAACACAGACATTTACTTTCAACATATCTTAAAGCAGTGGTTCTCAACCTTTGTAATGCGACCCTTTAATACAGTTCTTCATGTTGTGGTGACCCCCAGTTTGTTGCTACTTCCTAACTGTACTCTAGCTACTGATATGAATTGTAATGTAAATATCTGACATGTAGGATAGTTATGTGGTCCCTGTGAAAGAGTTGTATGACCACCAAAGGGGTCATAACCCACAGGTTGAGAACCACTTTATTAAAGCCTAATTAAAATGATTGTAAATCACTATTTGTATAATGATAAGGTGGGGGAAGAAACAATAGCATAAAATTTTGTGTACATAGGAATGAATATGGCTGCAGCCCAGTAGGAGGAAAGGGGTTCCAAGAGCAGGGAAAAGAGTCAGAAACACCTGTACTCCCACTGTTAGGAGTCCGGTAAAAACACCAAACTAACAACCATAATATAACACATCCGCATAGGACCTGGTTCAGACCCATGCAGGCCCCAGGCTTGATGCTCCAGTCTCTGTGAGCCCATAACACCCATATTCAATGATCAATATATCAGTATTCAGTTTCTAATATTTTACCCAGAGTCAGTCTTAGGAGAGATTTAAATTCCTACCCTATAGAATACCAATAAACAGGGGTAAGTAAATATTACCTTGTCTTGTTTCTTTGTGTGTTGCTAATTCGAAAATGTGCATATAAATATAAAAGAAACAATTCAGCGAAACAGCAAAGGGTAAGATAAGCAGGATATGCAAACTGGATGTGGGAAGCACTTGTTGACTCATGGCAGAAACACTAGCCCACCAGCCTAGGTGATTTCAACATCTGCCATATGATCTGATCCTGTAATTCTTGGTTCATACTTTTAATTTTTCAGCATATTATTCAACTGTTTTACCTCTGAATTAGAACACTGGGTCTTTAAAAATAAAACTTGATCTTCACTCCCCTGTATTTGCCCCCAAGCTTGATCATGCCACAGGGACTGGCATCGATTGAAACTCGCTGATGGCAACTTTGTAATGTAATGTCCTTTTTCTGTTCCTGGACACATTCTATCCCTTAGTCATAAATTCTGTTATAGAAAATAGATCATTTCCTTATAAATACAGTTACCATATAACTTTTAAATATGTACCCAAGTGTGTATATTTTTATGTGTATACAAATACTAAAAGTATCTTTATTTTTAACCACCAAAATAGACCACCAAATGACCTTCATCTGGAAAATGGACAAATAGGCCTAGTATTCATTTCAGAAAGAGTAGAAATTGGATTTTGTGTTCTGTTGGCCTTCTCTTCTGGAGTGGAACATTCAATATTTCAATATCTATTTCCTGCATGTTAGTACTGCAGATGTGTGCCACTTGCTCAGGCATTGGTCAACTCTTAATTTGACATACCTGTCATCAGTTCTATGAACCCAAATCCCTCCAGAAGACTCTTTTCTCCTTATCATAGCCTGACCAGTTTTATATTTAATGCAACTAAGAACCCTAAAGATTCAAAGCCCAAACCAAATGTAACAACCTCCTTCAACACCTGTAGAACAAGCTTATTCCAAAACATTAACACTCAAATATAGCATCACTTTTACAACTTCGTCTTCCTTACCACCCTGTCATTTCTATCTCTTTAACATGTCAAACACCTGTCTGAAATAAATGCATGTCTCTGTGACATTACAGCACCAGACAAACCTGTTTAAATCTCATTCATCTTTTGAAAACGAATTCAGCATCAGCTCTTGCCCTTTCTCCATCTTTTATACCTTGCCAGATAAAGCCATGCCTCATTCTGAACTTACACAGTGCAGTTTTCCTGTTTACCTGCCTTGATAATGTATTTGACTATTTTTTGTTGTTTAACCATCATGTGTTGGAACTTTCTTCTTAGAGCTTGAAATTCAGAAATAAACCAAGTGGGCATCACCCACTGTCTAGTGGAGAGATAGACAATGAACTAAATGCGTGCATACACTGCATAGGAGGAAAATGGTGATAGTCACTAAAGAGGACAAAGCAAACAGAAAAGAGTGTGAAAATGCCATGAAGTGTGCCACTCAGAAAAGACGAGTACAAGGATGTTTATGGAAGAGATGACATTTAAGAAAAGACAAGATGCAAGTGAGGTAGCAGACCAAGTAGTTGTCATAGAAAACATCCTTCAAGGCAGAAGAAATAGCAAGTGCAAAGTGGCAAAGTTTGAAACATCCACATTTGTTGTTGAATAATGGAGAATCGGAGTGAGAACAAGAGAAGAATAGAAGTATAAGAGGTAAGACTGAATAACATGACTGATGCTGGTATGGATCTTGGCTTTTCTCTGAATTAGACGGGGTCATTGAAGACTTTTCCAAGAATGTTGTCTAACATAGCTTTACTGCATCATTCTATATCCAGAGTAGACTGTGGTATATAAATACAGAAGGAAGGAGGCAAGAGATTATCATACTTTATCAAGATATTGATGGAAATTTCATAGATTTTAAAGCTTCTTCAGCTCTTTTCAAAAGTAGGAAAGCAATTAGGATAGCATATGAAAAAAGGAGGAAAGATATGGATTCAAAGACCATGTCATTAACATCATGAAAAATGACTTTCTCTTAGGCAAGAATATAGGATGGCAGCAAGCAAGATTTTCTGTGGGGCATAGAAGCTCCACAGAAAATCAGGGAAGACATGGAAATTTCTATTAGTTCTGGGAGCAAGGTAACACAGATATTGCCAAAAATAATTCTCATACAAAGGAGGAGAATTCTCACCTTCCCATTAAAGATGAGTGCAGGGGTTGAGGTACTGAATAGTCAAGCCCCATAGGGCCTCTGAGAAAGCAAAGAACTTCACATTAAGAACAAACTCCAAGGAAGAAACTTCAGCCTGAGGAACAAAACAAGAACCAAAATTTAAAAAAATGTGGTGTCAAAGGAAGCCAGTGGCTGCACATTTCAGGAATAGCTGAAGAGACAAGAGAGGGGTCTACCAAGAGACCATATTTCTTGTTGTTTTCAATAGTTCCAAAGTAACACTAAGAAAAAAAAATAGCTACAGGTGGGAAACCACCAAGGTTCAATTCTCAAGCATAATTACATATATCTTACCTAAACATGAAGTAGAGAAAAGAGCATTTTCAATGTGACATAAAAGTAGAACACTGGATTTAGTATTTTTTCTCACTTTGGTGGAGATAAAGGTGATGGATTAGCAATCATATGCTCCATGAACACAGGTGTGATACAACTATCACCACTAGAGGGAAGGAGGGAGGGTAACTGTAAGACAAGCTAAAGAAGCTCATTGTTTCCCTTATGTGGACAGAAGGAAATCAGTTTAGAATTGACATTCAAGAGGAAGACAAGAAGGCAAAATCTCCTCAATGCTTCTAGGAGATTTAATATAAATGAGACAAAAGATCTGTTACATAGAAAACAATGTCTATTTTTTTTAGCACAAAAGGTGTTAATAGTGTCCGCAAAAGGTAGAATGACTGAATAGGAGAAATGTGGGCTTAACTTGAGTCACAGTGGATAAATTTCTCACCTTCTATGAGCTTCTAATTTTTCTTTCTTTACAAGTTCAAATACACACACACACACCTACAATATCTTTCTTAGCAAAAGTAGGCTGTGGTATCAGATGTATACAAGTCTTCCTCTCTCCCATACCCAATTTGTTTTCATCCTGGGCATAGTTTTTTCTCCTTCCTCTTCTCCCAGTCCCTCCCTCAACCCCACCCCTCTGTTCCCATAATCCACTCCTCCTCTGTTTCTGTTGAGGAAATGGCAGATCTCCCATGAATATCAACAAAACATCAACAACTTATATCAAGTTGTAATAAGACTAAGGACCTCTCTACATATTAAGGCTGGGCAAGGCATCCCAGTATGGGGAGTAGGGTCCCAAAAGTCAGTAAAAGAGTTGGAGACAGCCCCTGCTACCATTGTTAGCAGTCTCACAGGAAGACCAAGCAACACAACAATAACATACATGCAAAGGGTCTAGGCCAGTCTAAGGCAGACTTTCTTGGCTGTCAATTCAGTCTTTGTGAACTCCTATAAGCCCAGGTTAGTTGATTCTGTGAGTTTTCTTGAGGTGTCCTTGACCACTCTGGGTTCTACAATCCTTTATGGCTGTCTTCTACAGGATTCTCCAGGCTCTGCCTAGTATTTGGCTGTGGGTCTGCATCTATTTTCCATCAATTACTAGATGAATCCTTTCTTATGACAATTTGTCTGGGCAACAATCTGTGGCATCATTACATTGACATTGTTTCCCCCAGTCATGTTTGGTTCTATCCTAGGTCTCTGGATCATCCAACTGGCATCCAGGCAGTGTCAGGGGTAGCCCACTCTCCTGGAATGGGTTTTAGCTAGACCAGTCATTGGTTGGCCACTCCCTCAATGTCTTGGCCACCCATGCCCCAGTACATTCCAAAGGCAGAACAGACTGTAGGTCAAAGGTTATTTGACTGTGTTGGTTTCCCACTCCCTCCGATTAAAGTATTGCCTGGGAGAGGGGGAGAGAGAGGGGAGAAGGGGAGGGTTGGAGAGAGCTTGGGGGAGTGGGATAGTTGAGATGGAGGAAGAAAGGATATGGGATCAAGAAAGGCGATATCTTAATTGAGGGAGCCATTTTGGAGTTGGCAAGAGGCTTTGCTCTGGAGGGGTTCCCAGGAGTCCACGGTGATGACCCCAGCTAGGACCCTGGGCAACAGAGGAGAGGGTGCCTGAACTGGCCTTGTCCCATAGTCAGACTGATGATGATCTTGAATATCACCATAGAACCTTTATCTGGCAACGGACAGAGATAGAGACAGAGACTCACTTCAGAGCACTGGACTGAGCTTCCAAGGTCCAGTTGAAGTGCAGAAGGAGGGAGAAGATGAGCAAGGAAGTCAGGGCCACGAGGGGTTAGTCCACCCACAGAGACAGTGTGCCTGAGCTAATGGGAGCTCACCTAATCCAGCTGGACTGCAACTGAACGAGCATGGGATTAAACCCTCTGAATGTGGCTGACAATTGGGGCAGACTGAGAAGCCAATGATAATGGCCCTGGGATTTGTCTCTACTGCAGGTACTGGCTTTTTGGGATCCTAGTCTATTTTGATGCATAAGTTCCTAAGCCTGGATGTAGGGTGAAGGGCCTTGGACTTCCCACAGGGCAGGGTACCTTGCCCTCTCTCAGGACTGGGAGAGGAGGGAGGAGGGTGTGGGGAGGAGCAGGAGGGAAGTGGGAGGATGGAAGGAAATGGAATTTTTTATTGGTATTATTTATAAAGTAATGAAAATAAATAAAATAGTCTTGCCTGGTCACAGGAGATGGACAGTTTAAGTTATATATACACTATTGCTAGGAGTCTTAGCTAGGGCCATCCTTGTAGATTCCTGGGAGAGTCCATTGCACCAGGTTTTTACCTGAACCTGAAATGTCTCCCTCTTTTCAATCATCTCTTTCAGTACTCTGCCCTTCTGTCTACCCCAAACCTGATTGCTCATCTTCCCATCTTCACCTGCCCCCAGTCCATCTGCAAAATCTATCCTATTTCCCCTTCCCAGGGAGATCCTTAGAGATCTCATTATTAGTTAAGTTTTCTGGGTGTATGAATTGGAGCATGATTATCATTTAGAGCTAATATCCACTAATAAATGAGCATATAGCATGTTTGTCTTCCTTGGTCTGAGTTACCTCACTCGGGATGATTTTTTTCTAGTTCCATCCATTTGCCTGAAATTTTAATGATGTCATTTTTAACAACTGAGTAATAACTCCATTGTGTAAATGCTTCATATCTTCTTTATCTGTTCTTTGGTTGAAGGACATAGAGGTTGTTTCCAGGATCTGTCTATTACAAATAAAGCTGCTATGAACATATTTGACCAAGTATCCTTGTGGTATGATGAGTATCTTTTGGGTATATTCTCAAGAGTGGTATAGCTGCATCTTGTGGTAGATTAATTCTGTTTCCTGAGAAACTGACACACTGATTTCCAAAGTGACTCTACAAGTTTACATTCCCACCAGCAGTGAAGGAGTGTTTCCCCTTGCTCCACATCCTTTCCAACATGAGCTGCCACTTGTGTTTTTGATTTTAGCCATTCTGACAAGTAAATGATGGAATCTCAGATTCTCAGTATTTCCCTGATGGCTAAGGATGTTCAACATTTCCTTAAGTGTTTCCCAGCCATTTGTGGTTCTTCTGTTGAGAATTCTCTGTTTAGATCTGTACCCCATTTTTAATTGGATTAACTGGTTTGTTGATCTCTAGTTTCATGAGTTATTTATATATTTTGGAAATCACCCCTCTGTCAAATGTGATGTTGGTGAAGATCTTTACCCATTCTGTAGGCTGCTGTTTTGTTAAAACCTTCATTTTTATTTAGACAGAAAAGGGGAGGTGATGTAAGCTTTTTTTTATTTCAGACACTTTTTTATTGTTATTAAAAAATTTTCCACCT
>LOJH01056548.1:328-11688 GCA_001685095.1 Ellobius talpinus | reverse complement strand
TGTATTAAGCAGAAAAAAAGTGAAGAAAAAAAGTTAAAAGGGCAGGGCCTGAATATGGTATCTGCTTCACTTAATCTGTGCACTTCAGATATAGTGCTTTATCTTGTGGAGTTCTATTACTCTACAAATCTCTCCCTAGTGCCCATATGGTAAGAACTGCACCGGCAAGTGTGTAGATGAATTTTAGTGAAAGACTGGGTGCTCAGCACACTCCTATAACAACACAAGCTTTGTCAGCAAGTCAAGTCACATCTGTCTCACTGTCTTCTCTAGGTGCATTTTCATCTCCCACAGCAATTAACTTAAAAGGTTTCAGCCCTTTAAAACAGCACAAAATTAACTCCATTCCACAGAGCCCAAGACCTTGACTTTCTCTAATCAAGAGGTGAAACCTCTTTCATATCCTTCTGTTGTTGTGCTGCCCAGTGACTACCCCAGCCATAGAAATGAAAGTAATAGACATTTTTGGAGTTCTAAAACTAAGCATTAGGAAAGTATGTCGAGTTCACCTTTGTATTCTGGAGATGCATGCCAGCATGTCAGATGCACTGGTAAGGGGAAGCCGAACTAGTCATAGATCATAGGAAAGAGAGTGGACACTTGGCAGCTCTAAGGTATTATAATAATTTCATCTCATAAAATAAATGAGTATCAAAGTTCTCTTAGGGATGCTTCTATAGGTGTTAGCTCCAGAAGAAAGAGAGGTCATATTTAAAGAGTACCTGCCAAATTTCAACAGGTACAAATGATGACTGTTTATCTTTTAAGTTCATTTTTTAAAAGAATTACTTTCAGCAACATATTTTGTGGGTACCTAAATTATATATTAATAACACAAAAAATGATGCACTTATAATCTTTTAAGAACAAGACCTAAGTATCTATAACTAGATGAAAACATAAGTTATAGATATTTTATGAGTTAAGTATTTTGTGCATTCTGTTAATTATTTAGCTTGTTTCTTGGTCATATCTGTACTATAAAATATTTAAAGTTTTTAATATAATTAAACCAGTATTAAATTGCACAATTCTGAAAAATTGGTAATTGTCATGAACACAGTGGAAGAAATATTGACAAACTTGCTTAACGTCTATCTACAAATTCAAAATTTACCATGTAAAAATAATTTTACAAGCTACATTCTTTCATTAGCAATTATATGTCAAGTAGTCCTAGTGGGACTTAATCTTTAATGGATGCACACAGAAGATCACTTCCCAGACCACCAATAGCACAGGACACTGAGAGAAACAATTAGCAAATGGGACCAACTGAAACTGAGAAGTTACTGTAAGGCAAAGAAAACAGTGACTAAAACAAAATGGTACCCTATTGAACGGGAATAAATCTTCACTAACCCCATGTCAGAGCGAGGACTGATCTCCGAAATATATAAAGAATTCAAAAAACTAGATATCAAATTGCCAAATAATGCGATCAAAAAATGGGGTAAAGATCTAAACAAAGAATTCTCAGGAGAACCGCAAATGACTAAAAGGCACTTAAGAAATTGCTCCACATAATAAGTCATCAGGGAAATGAAATTCAAAGGGACTCTGAAATACCATCTTTCACAGTCAGAATGGCTAACATCAAAGACGCCAATGATAGTTTCTGCGAAGTGTTGGTGGAGTAAGAGGAACACAACTCCTTTGCTGCTGGAAGTGCAAACTTTTGCAGCCACTTTAGAAATCAGTGTGACAGTCTCTCAGAAAATTGGGAATCAGTCTATCTCAGGACCCAGCAATAGCACTCTTGGGCATTTGTCCAAAGTATACACGTTCATACCACAAGGACATTTGCTCAACTGTGTTCACAGCAGCATTATTTGTAATAGCCAGACCCTGGAAACAACCTAGGTGCCCCTCAGCTGAAGAATGAATGAAGAAAATGTGGCACAGCTACACGAAGGAGGACTACTCTGTGATAAAAAACAATGACATCTTGAAATTTGTATGCAAATGGATGGAAAAAGAAGATACCATCGTGAGTGAAGTAACCCAGACCCAGATAGACAAACATGCTTGTACTCATTCATAAGTGGATATTAGACATAAAGCAAAGGATAATTAGCCTATAGTCTACAATCCCAGAGAATCTAAGTAACAAGAGGAATCCTAAGAGAGGCATACATGGATTTCCCTGGGAAGGAGAAACAGAGAAGACCTCATGAAAAAATTTGGATGGGGGAGACGGGAGGGTGGAAGGGGAGGGCAATGGGACAAGGGGAGAGAAGAGGATAACATGAGGAAATGGAATGCTCAAGAAGAGAAAAGAACAGTGAGGAACAGAAAAGACAGAGATGTCTTGACTGAGAGAGTCATTAAAGGACTAGCAAGAAACATGGCGCTAGGGAAGTTCCCAGGAATTCACAAGTATGATCCCAGCTAAGAGTCTAAGCAATAGTAGAGAGGACATCTAAACTGACCTTTCCTTGTAATCAAATTGATGACTACCTTAATTGTCATCTTAGAACCTTCAACCAGCAACTGACTGAAGCAGATACAGAGATCCACAATGAAGCATTGGGCAGAGCTATTGGAGACCGGTCAAAGACAGGAAGGAGCAATAATACAAACAAAAGGGTCAAACCCATGATGGAGATACCCACAGAAACAGCTGACCTGAGCTAGTGAGAGGTCTCTGATTCTTGACTGATATGGGACGAACTTGTATACGACCAAACTAGAACCACTGAATATAATGTTGGGGACAGTTGTGAGGCTTGGGTAGTCTGTGAATCCATTGGCAGAGGGACGAGAATTTTTTCCTAGTGCTGAACTAAAGTCTAGGAGCACATATCTAGGGATAGCTTTCTTAGCCTAGATATAGGTGGGAGGGACTTGGTCTTGCCTCAAAGTGAAGTTCAGACTTTGTTGATTCCCCATGGGAAGCTTTAACATTTCTGAGGAGTGGAAAGGAAGATGGAGTGGTGAAATGAGTGGAGTGGGATAGGAGAGAGATAACTATATAAAGTGAGAAAAGAGTGGATTAAAAAATCTTAAAACATTCAAATAAAGAAATGCATTTGTGTTTTTATCTCAAATGGGGAAATAAAAAGATCAATTAATAAAAAAGTAGTCTTTTCTTTTCTTGGTATCAGAACTAGGCAAAAATAAATATTTTTATTCCATTCCAAGCTAAATGACTAATGTTAATATATGCATACATACATACATATCATATATTGCAATCGCAAGATTATTCTGCCATCTATGTATGTATATATCTACACATGCATATGTGTATATGTGCATACATAGATATATTTATGTATACACACATATGTGCACATGCTTATAATAGCTACAAAAGTTTCAAGAAAACTGGGCAGAGTCTGAGACTTTCCAAAGAAGCCTAGCTGAGAGTTAGAACCAGGAAGTGGGTAGGAAGCCTGAAAGTATCTGCTAACTGTTGGATTTTGTCGAATGCTTTTTCAGCATCTAATGAGATGATCATATGATTTTTTCTTTCAGTTTATTTATATAATGGATTACATTGGTAGATTTTCATATGTTGAACTATTCAAAGCATGCTCAATCATACTACAAACACATTTGTTCAACTATGTTCGTAGCAGCTTTATTTGTAATAGCCAGAACCTTGAAACAACTTAGATGCCCCTCAATCAAAGAATAGATAAGGAAAATGTAGCACATTTACACATTAAAGTACTACTCAGCTGTAAAAAAAAAACAATGAAATCTTGAATTTTGCAAGAAAAATCCATTTTTTTTTACATTTATCCAGTACAAGAAAACACCATTGTGTGTTAGGTAACCCAGACACAAAAAGATGCATATGGTATGTAATCACTCATAAGTGGATACCTGCCACAAGCAGGGGATATTGAGCCCATAGTTCATGATCCTATAAAAGCTAAGTTAGAAGGTGATCCCTAGGAAAACATATACAGATCCACCTGTAAGATGAAACAGACAATAAATATCACCTGACAAAATTGGGATCATGGGGGTGGGAAGAATAGGGAGGGCAGAAGGAAAGGAGGTGAGAAGGGGAGGGAGCAAGGAGAACTTGAGGGAATGGGATTTTTGGAATGAAGGAAGGACAGAGATGGGAGCAAAGGAAGTGATATTTTGATTGAAGGAACCATTATAGGGTTAGCAAGAAACCTGGCTCTGAGAAATTCCCAGGATTCCTCAGGGATGACCCCAGCTAAGACCTTAAGCAATAGAGGAGATGGTGCCTGATCTGGCCTTGCCCTGTAGTCAGACTGATGTATATCTTAAATGTCACCATAGAACCTTCATCCAGAAACTGATGGAAACAGAGGCAGAGACCCACATCGGAGCACTGGACTGAGTTCCCAAAGTCCGGTTGAAGAGTGGGAGGAGTGAGGCTATGAGGAAAGAGGTCAAAACCATGATGGGTTCACCCACTGAAACAGTCTACCTGAGCTAATGGAAGCTCATCAAAACTGGGAAGGAACAAGCATAAGACCAAACAAGTTCTTCCTAATGTGGTTGACAGTTGCATGGCTGGGGCAGACTGAAGGGTCACTAGCAGTGGCACCAAGATTTATCTGTACTTCTTGTACTGGCTTTTTGGGAACCTGTGCTCTTTGGGGGGATACCTGGCTCAGCCTAGACATAGTAGCGAGGGCCTTGAAACTTCCCCTAAGCAATGTGCCATACTTTCTCTGAACAGTGGATAGGAGTTGGGTGGAGGTATGTGGAGGGAGTGGGAAGAAAAGAAGTGAGAACTTGGATTATTTTGTATAATAAAAAAGATTGTTTTCTTTTTAAAAAAATAAAAAAGAAGAATCTACTGAGAAGGGAGAGACATATTCACAAATCAGAGTAAAGCCTAGCCTCACAAGTGACCCAAATTACAAAAATGAGTCATAGGTCTACAGAGACTTTAGAGAAAATGGTTAGGACTGGATATGCATAAACCCATGAATTGAGAAACTAAGGTATGTCCCTGGAGAAGATTGATTTGCTCTTCTTCAGCTGACATTAATTAATGGGTAGCTGTCTGTTTAAAGTAGATTCATGTGTTTAACATATATTTATAAATCACTTGAATGTGTGTCACTGGTAATCACTGAATTCTTCATAAGGAAAATAATTCTGTGAACAATGACTATTATAAATTAGGAATTCTAGAAATAATCAATAAAGAAAACCTAATATATTTTCAACAGATTTCAAAATTGTCCCTGAGCAGGACAGGGTCTTTGGAGACACAGAAAAAACTAGAACAGGGTGATGACTTTGTTATCTTAAGGGAAATGCAAAATCTTAAACAAAAAGATTCATTTTGTTTAGAATCATTTAGTAAGAAAGTCTGCTTGAGTTCAGGATGACTTGTGTTGGCAAGAATATTTTTGAATACACACACACACACACAAGGAGACATCTTAATTTAAATCTGCGCTATTCTTGGAGGCCTGAAATGTCCACCATTAGCCTGAGAAGCAAAGTCACCAAGCATTATTAAATTCCTACCAAGAAGAAGGTGTTCCTTGGGGAAGTCAGTACCACTTAATTGGAGCATATTTGACAAGACTTGCAACTTCTCATAGATAGTTCTACCTCTGTTCCTCGTTCCCTTTGGCAAGCATTAACAATGCTTCAGGCCCCTCCCTGCACTTCCCTACATAGAAAGCTGACATACCTTGCAGTTGTTATTGAAAGATTGAGCTTGCAGAGCTCAGATAAAAATTTTTCTAACTTGTAGAGCATCCCTGAGTGGTAATGAACTGACTTAGAGTACACAAAAGGAAGCAAGATCAAGTAATTATCCAGTGGTTTTCTAGTTAGGTGTCTTTCTTGCCTAACATATTGAAGATTTTCTACAAAATAAGTATATTTTAATATTATATTCAAAAAACAGCAATAATTACTTTATGTAAGGATGCATTTCTAGATCACAGAGTCTGTGAAAATGAATTCAACAACCCATGAAATCAGTGATTTAATTTTGTCTTCCCCTAGTAATAATTGCAATTATGATATTAAGTGAATGATTCATTCTCTCATACTAAGACAATGCTCACTGCACTAGTTTATTTCCATATTTCTATGAGAAAAACCAAGATAAAATTAAACACGAAAGAAAGGGTTTATTTGGCTTACATTTCCCAACAACACCTCACATCAGAGAGGAATACCAGGTCATTAACTCAAAGTGAGACCCTTGAGGCAAAAATTGAAGTAATGATAATGGAGGAATATGACTTACTGGCTTGCTCTCCAGGACTTGCTCAGCCTGCTTTCTTGTTTAACTCAGTCACATGTTCCCATTGGTGGCACTGCCCACAGTGGGCTGGGTCTTTCCATATCAGTCTCTAATCATGAAAATGTCCCAACAAACCTGATGGAGATAGTTCAGTGTAGATATTTTCTAAATTTTTCTTCCTTCTAGATCATTTTACCTTGTATTAAACTGACAGTAAAACTGGCCAATACATTCCTTTTATGGTGGCTTTTCAGGAGATGTAGGAAATCTTGCATTCTTGTATTTTATGTAACAAGTTAGTACTATCTATTCTTTACAACACTGAAATGTACAGAATTAAAAGAGATCACTCTCTTGGGAACTTAGGCTAATTCCAAATTCAGAGATATATTTATGTTTGTAATTTTTTTTGTTTAATTAAGGTAAATCACATCTTTCTTCCTAGAGAAGGTCACCCTTAACCTTCAACACATTTTCTCTATCAATTTCTCCCTGAATATTCCAATTCTTTTTGGTTAATGAAGACTAGATTTTCCTCTATGGATTTTAATAGATTTTAATTAATTTCTGAAGATTTATGTTTATAAACTTAGTAAGAAGATAAAACTTTTTCAAATATTATTGAGAATTAATTATGTATTATTTATTTGAAATATTTGAAGTCAAATGTTGACATCAGAATACATATATATATATGTAATTTCTTGAAATATATCCCAAACTAGATAATGCATAAATATTATTAGATTATAACACTGAAAACCCTATACTTTCTAGCTATATGTGGCCTATACATTGTCAAAGATACACATATAAATTAGGAGGGAAAGAAGATCATATTCAAAATGAAAATTATGAACATCTCATTTTTATAAAAGTTGAGGTGATCTTAATAATGGAGATGTCAAGTGTACAAAGCACAGCTTAGAGAAACCCCCCAACAATAAAGGTTATGAGGAGGAAATATTTCAAGGTAAAATAGAAAATTAACAGACTTGTTATCATCTGAGCAATAAAATATTGAGAGGAAAAAACAGGATGCAGATTGAATAATCTTTTATGTTGGCTCCTTTCAAGCCTTAATCTATTTTTCATTTTCTCAGCACTTAAGTTTAAACCACTGGAGACTATTTCCCCATGAATGAGACTGAACACCTCCTAAGAACATTCTTGCAGTGACTATATTGCCATTAACTAGCACTTAACTTAAGGTAATTAATTAGGAATATTTTTGATGACCCCTTTTTCTCAAAGATATTTTCATGAAAATAGTTCATACATTACTGAAAGCATATGCAAGGTTGTAAGAAGAATTTTCAAGTAGTACTTTAAAAGCATCCCATTACTATCATTAGACAATTGGTAAGAAAAAAACACTTGTCATCTTAATAGACAGCTTTCACTGAGAAATTGAGAGCACCTCTATATCCAATAGCTACCAGCAAATAAAATAGGCAGCTCATTATAAAGGTTCTTTTTTTAAACATTAAATTCCAAATAAAGTGCTACTGGTAAATATTTAATAAGCAGTATATATGTATATCTTAATTAGTCTGATATTTATCTATAATGAGCATCATTCATGCATTGTTTTCTTCCCATCTTATTACCGAAGTCATTCATAAACAGACTTTTATTTGCCATGGCACCATCTCAGAAACAGATCCATACTTCCCTTAAACTATGCTTCATAGATATCTTGCCTTATCTTTAAGGTTATGTCTCAGTGAAGCTTCCACAACTAGTTACCTATGGTTTCATTTCCTCACAGCGTGTCTACTGATTCCAAGCCTTTTTCTCAAATCTCCATAGCCCTTCCTCTTGCTGGTTTCATTGTCATTGTTACACTCTTGAACGGTCAGCATTGATAGCTCTGAGAAGGGAAGGTAGGTCATTGATGACAAGTGACCCTTGAGTACATGTACTAAGCTTGAAGTCTTATTTTATTTTCCTCTCCTTGGGAATAAAATAAGTGAAGTTCTACTGTAAAAAGAATCACTCTCCTGACCTTGAGGAAGCTGTCAAGTCAAAAGGAATTTCTTCCTTCTACAAGAAAGGACAGAGAATAAAATGATAGAAAACAAGAAACCTTCAAAAAATGCAAGCAAATTTTGAAATTTTTCGTTTCTCTCATTTGCCACATGAGGTTACTCCTCTCTTCTGTTTCACAATGGTGCACTTTTCAGCAACATGATAGATGGTGCTTGAATCTTCTTGAGTAATTATTTAAATTCAAGAATAACTGTCAGGGATAAAGCCTTTTTATATTTAGGTGTAAGGCTTTGAAAATATTTATGGTGACTTGGGTAAATGATATAGTTAAACAAAAATATTATGACTAAAATTTTAGATGACAAACAGATATGGTAAATATTACCATAATGCCCTATATTTTTCAGATGGCCAGAAAACAGAGCCTGGATATTCCAGAGATTTGGGGTACACCAAACATGACTGGAAAAATAATAATCAAAATAATAATAATACATATTATTGATAATAATAATGAAATTATTTTGAATGATATTCTGTCATATTCATAGTTTGGTGCCTTATTCAGTCATCATTAATTATCAAGTCATTATTACAGAGGCTTACTCAAACAGCACTTGGGAGAGGTTTCAGAAACACATAGCCAGACATTATGTGAAGAATTTTATCATATTCTTATAAAAAACCTTGATGAACTAAAAGTTTAACCTAATTGACATATAATAGCATTTTTCTAATTCTGTCATAATTTATTTGCTTTGGGGGCACATATCTCTAAATTAGTCTTTGAAGGTATTCTGAAATATAATTCTTTTTATTTAGATAACAAATGATACATGATTCCCAAATAAGTCAAAAAGATAATTTTAAAAATTTACATAAAGTCAGGTGTGCTGATGCAGTTTTTTTTCCCCAGTACTTGAAAGACTGAGGTAGGGAATGTCAATGAGTTCAAAGTCAATCTCTTCAGGATAGAGACTCCCAGATCAGACAACTCCATGTGGCACTGTATAACAACAACAACAACAATAACAACAATTTATGCAAATTTTACTGTTTTCTGGGAACGATAATATATGAACAAGTGGTTTGAAAGACAATAAGATAAATAAATTGGTGAAAAAGTTGACAGAAACTTGAGAGCTAAATCATAGCTAGCTGATATATAAATAGATAAATATTAAGTACATAGTTGATAGATATATTATCAGAAAAAGTTTGGACAAATAGGTGAGAAGTAGTAGACTGGATACAAGTTGAACTCATGTGAATTGTTATGTTAAACTAATTTACAAATACAGAGCTAACAGTAGAAAGCAGGGAATTTTTGGAAACTCAATCTTTCTCCTCAAGAAAGACATAATGAATTTTATCTATCTAAATAGACAGACATGAAACCTAAATAGTCAATTTTTTTAGATTTTTATGCAAAACATATCTTTATGTAGTTTTAAAATTTTAAATTACATGATTGTCACAAGGATTATGACAATCACAGTCACAAGGATTGTGGCTACAAAGATGTATATAAAATTTTGCATATGTACTACACAACTTATCCAATACTTTGCCATTCTGAAAAATAACAGCTCATGACACCACCATGAAATGAGAATATGCTTGAACACTTTAATAGCACTAATTGATCTTGTAAAGGGCCTTGGTTCTGGAAAACTTAAATTAATAAAACTGCTAATGATTAAGGATAGTGATAATACCACAGTATAAATGAGAATAGTAATAGGAGAATACAGTGTGGCAGCAATAGTGTACTAACTATCAACAAATACTGTCCTAAGTCATTATTTTAAATAATTGGGTTCAGGTGACTAATAGAATTTTTTTGTCTAACTAGCAACTATAGTAAGATTTGTAAGTTTTTCTACCTGGGGTGGACCTAGAAGGAAAATGACAATGTAAACTCAAAGATTCAAACCTAATTAAAACATGTGAAAGGTTTTATTTCTTATAATGAAGATATCTTTATCTCCCCAAGTTACAAATCTGAATTTGCTAAAAAAAAGCAAACAAAAACAAACAAACAAAAAATAAAAACCTTAAGAGTTTCATCGTCTGAGTGATGAAGCTGCAAGTGAAGTTTCCTGTCCATGTAATAATGTGTCTTCTGTTGACTTCTGTTTACATGCAGCACAGGAAGTGGAGCCGTGGCCTAAAAATGGGAAGGAAATGTGTAGGTCTCAATTTATAACAGAAGCAGATATTTCACAACTCTCTTCTGCTAGGTAAAGTAAAAAGGTTTTCTTCTGCTATTGCCACCTAAAATGACACCTACTTTTTTCTGAATACTCATTCAGATAATCATATTTTATTTTCAGGCTATGCCATTTTCTAAATAAATGCAAATAACAGCAAGTTCTCAAAAGACAGTTATTAATTTTGTTTGATATCATAATTGAAACCTAAAATTTTACATAATTTTAACATTGGTCATAATAAAATTCTACTACACATTTGAGAATGAATATTGAGGGTAGAAAAGTGTAATGAGCATAAAGATATTTTAGACCAAGAGCATTGTGCTATCATTCTACCAGATATTGAGAAATAATTATTATAGATGTTTTTTTCTTCCTAATGATTTCTATAATACTTTGTTTGATGAGTTGGAGTTATGCATTGAACAGCAAAAATGAAGTTCAAATTCTAGAATATCCTATTAAAAAGGGATATGAAAAAGGATGAGTTGGAATGGTTAAAAGTAAATGGAGTAGTAAGGTGGTCTTGTCTCATAATATCTACTCCTTGATGTGAGCATGGAAAAGTGACCTCAAGACAGATGTTTGGGGATGGCATCCGGATCTTGGCAAAACTCAGTTCTTTTAGTGTTGTGTCAGTACAATTGCCATTGAAATAAAAAAACATAACTGCAAAGGAAATAATTAGATTCTTGGGAAGATTCTGGTAACTTGAAGAATTTAATCTATAGCCAAATTAATTTTGTGATACACCACAGTGTTTCAGTGGTTATCAGAATGATCTTAGAAATCCATAGCAGGAAAGGACATGATGTTATAGATGAACAGTATTTTCATACATAAGTTAATTTAATTGTTTTCACATGCAATCATTCTAGTTAGCAAAATACAGGTTAAGAAAATTGCATTTGAATAATATATGTGATAATGTGATTTTTTATATT
>LOJH01056547.1:0-11688 GCA_001685095.1 Ellobius talpinus | reverse complement strand
GGTCTGGTGCCCTCTTCTGGCCTGCAGGCATATACACAGACAGAATATTGCATATATAATGAGTAAATAAATATTTAAAAAAATAAAAAATAAATAAAAGGAAGACTGTAGTCAGAGGTAGGGACATCTGGGAGAGTCCAGAGTGAACATGACCAGATTGAACTGGGCCATGTGAGGAGACGAGAGAGAGGAGAGCCAGATCAAGAAGCCAGGAGGGTAAAGGGTAGTTAAAAAGGGCAGGAAATCAAAGTGGCTGGATTATATAGGGAAAGGAAGCTGAAGTAAGGACAGCCCAGCTCCTGGGCTGGAGAAGTTTAGGGTAGGGGATGGAGTATGCCAGCTGGGAGGACCCTCTAACAGGAAAGGATTGAGGATGGAGGGTGATCCTGGCTGCCAGGAACCACTTTGATATGTTAATGAGCACCTCAGTTACCCTTTTGTCCTGGGTTTGAGATCTAACATCAATAGTACAGAATTTACCTAGCACTACTGAAGCCCTATATTCAAATTAAGTAGTGTCAAAAAACGTTTGTTTCTATTCATAAGACATCTTTGTTGTTTGTTTGCTTTGTTGTTTGTTTTAGAAAAAACTGGGTATAAGGCAATCCTTTGAGAGGATGGGAAACAGCCCAAAGGAATTTTCTTATGGAATCGGGTAAAATATTGCCCCAAAAGATTGGAAGTAGTAATGTTTTAGATTTAAGGGGTTTTGAGCTTCTCTGGGATCAAACATTACAGATTTGTGAAGCTGTGGTAATTTTATTTTAAGAGAGGGATTGAAATAAAAAAAAGGGGTGGGGGGAGGAAGGAACGTCCATTTACTTCTGGTCGTTAAGGGGAGGGAGGGACAAGGTAGAGGAGCGCGGAAACCGTGACCCAAAAGGCTGGTTTGTCTGCATTCAGTCCAGTTTTACAAATCCACTGCTCAGAGTTTTAGGTCATCAGCACCTAGAGGCATCTCTGATGTGTCGGCATCTGTTCTTATTAAACCTCGGCGGCCAGCTGTGCTAAGCAACCCGAGCAGGCAGATCCTCCTGCTCGCTCGGATCCTCCCTCCCTGGGGCGCTGAGCAGGCAGCCGGCACGTGGCTCTCTCTAAATCCAGCAGCGGGAAGAAGGCTTGGGGGAGGGGGTGGAAGGTGGAGTAAGGCCTGGTTAGCGGAAAATCCACTCACTCTGCTTTGCACTCTACCTCTGCCTTCTCAGACTTGGGTTTGTTTAGAAACCAACCGTCTCTTTCAGTGCTTGGCCCCTTCCTGCTGCCCGCCATGAATCCTGAGGTCGGTAGGCAGCCTAAGTCTGCGGTCTGCGGGAGGGATTCACAAAGATGTTCCTGGGAGGAAGAAGATGCAGTTAAGTGGGGCCGTGAGTGTGTGGGGTTTGGGAAGAAATGCTGCTTCCCAAGGACACTTGTGTGAGAAAAGTGCTTTGGAACAACCCCAAGGAGTCTGTCATCCACTATGCTGGAACGACAGAGAAGCTGAATGTCAGCCCAGTAGTGACACATTTAAATGCTTCCTTCATCTAAAGCAGTGTTTGCTTTGAACACAGGCAAACATGATTTACATTTACGCGTGTTTTAGTGCAGGAGCTTGAGCTTGAGCTTTTTCCAGATGCAGGAAACTCAGATTCTGGATCGGTCTTCTCATTTCTTTATTGGTGTGAGCTCCTAGAGCAAGGAGATGCTGCATTTAGAACTCATTCACTGAGTCCCTAAAATCCCCCAGGGCCGGGGCCAGTCCTTTCTTCTATTATAGTGTTTATTTAGCCTTCACATTAAAGCCTTGAGGGAATTACTTTCACCTGTTCTCAGATGAGGAAACAAACGGAAAGAAACTACAGTGGGCCTGGTGGCCACAGGTCTAGAACTATAGTCCCTTGGGAAGAGTCTAAGTTCAAGATTGACTAGGGCTATGTGGTGAGTTCAAGCCCACCTGGGCAACAGGTGAGCCCATCTCAAGAAGCAAAAAGAAGGCTGGGGATACAGCTTAGGAGGCACAGCACTTCCCTAAGTGGATGAGGCCCTTGGTACAGTCTTCAGGGTTTGAAAAGTTGTTAAGCCAGAGAGAGAGCACGTTAGTTAAGAGCATGTTATATTTATGATGATCCCCAGCATGCCCACAGCAAGCAGCAGAATAACTACCTGTAACTTCATCTCTTCAGGCACCTACACTCACATGCAAATATCCACATACCTGTGCGAGCGTGCACACACATACACACACACAATTAAAAAACAAAACAAAAAAACACCCCCAAACAACAAACAATAAATAAGCAGAAAACCATGAGTTTGAATTTTTTCTTCTTTCCCTTGTTTTTTTGGTTTTTTCTTTTTTTTCGAGATAGGGTTTCTCTGTAGCTTTGGAGCCTGTCCTGGAACTAGCTCTTGTAGACCAGGCTGGGCTCGAACTCACAGAGATCCGCCTGCCTTCTGCCTCCCAAGTGCTGGGATTAAAGGCGTGCGCCACCACCGCCCAGCTGTTTTCTTGTTTTTTGAGACAGGGTTTCTTTGTGTAGCCTTGGCTGTCCTGGAATTCACTTTGTAGACCAGGCTGAAGCAGGCAGATCTCTACGTTCAAGGCCAGCCTGGTCTACAGTGTGAGTTCCAGGACAGTCAGGACTACACAGAGAAATCCTGCCTTGGAAAAAAAAGAAAAGAAATTGAAAACTAACAACAGACAAGCATTTTTTTTCACCAGTTATGCTCTGTCACACCTAAGTCAAATAAACTATAGCTGATTTTTACCTTCAGTTCCAAGGGTTGAATTTGGGTCCTCACCTCCACTAGGCAAAGGCTCTTCCATGGAGATGTACCCTCAGTCCCACAGGTGGGAAGAAAATGATGATCTACACCATGTATGAAGAAAAAGTCCAATTGAATATAATTTGTTCCATTAAGCTGGATAATTCAGCATTTAAAGGCCCAGATGCATACAGAGCTGGGCATCATGGCACACATCTATAATCCACATACTTAGGAGGTGGAGACAGGAGGATCAAGAATTCAAGACCAACCTCAGTTCCAAAGTGAGCTCAAGGCTAGCCTGAGCTATATGAGATCCTGTCTCAAAGAAATAACAAGCAGATAGCCAGGCATTGTGGTACACACCTTTAATTCCACTGAGGAGACAGGATCTCCGGGTGCTTGAATCCAGCCAGGTCTACACAGAGAGATCCTGTCTCAATAAACAACAGTAATAATGGCTAGTGAGTGTGATGGTTTACTATGTGGGATGTTTTATCCTTTTGGCTTTTTGAGGGGGCACACCATCCAGCTCCCAAATAAATCACACACAGAGGCTTATTCTTAGTTATGAATGCCTGGCCTTGGCTTGACTTGTTTCTTGCCAGCTTTTCTTATCTTAAATTAACCCATCTACCTTTTCCCTCTGGGCTTTTATCTTTCTTACTTCTGTATATCTTTCTTTCTTTCATACTCCAGCACTGGCTGGGTGGCTGGTCCCTTGATGTCCTTCTCACCTTGTTCTCTTGCTCCTTCTTCTTCTAGTTATTCTCTCTGCCTGTTAGTCTTGCCTATCTTTGTTCTGGCCATCAGCTCTTTATTAGATCCATCAACATGTCTTGACAGGCACAGTAACAGTTTCACAGAGTTAAACAAATACAGTGGAGACAAAAGTCACACACCTGAAAATAATATTCCCCAACCGCTTACTTCTGTAAACCTAGCAGCCAGCCCTGGGGAGGCTGGGGTAGGAGGACTGCTTCGAGTATAAGGCCAGATTGGGTATAAAGTGAGCTCCAGAATAGTCTGGGCTACACATGAGATGAGATACCACTTAAAAGCAAAGCAGCGGGGCTGGAGAGATGGTTTAGCGGTTAAGAGCACTGACTGCTCTTCCAGACGACACAGGTTCAATTTCTAGCATCCACATGGAAGCTCACAACTGTCTGTAAATCCAGTTCCAGGGGATCTGACACTTCCACACCAATGCATATAAAACAAAGTTAAATAAATCATAAAAATATCTTTAAAAAAAAGTAAAAGCAGCTAGCTGGGGCATAATAGGTCAGTTGATAAAGGGTTTGCCTTGGGAACATGAGGATTTGGGTTTAATCTGGAAGGTCAAAGGGCCCGAGTCAAAGGGTGGATGTGGTTAATGTGTGCTTGTAATCTCAGCAACATGTGGGCTGGAGACAAGCTCCCTGCGGCCCCCTGGGCAGCCATCCAAGGCTAACCTGCAAGTCCCAGGTACCAGTGAGAGATTCTGTCTCAAAAACACAGGGTGAGGCCTGGAGAGATTGCTTAGTGGTTAAGAGCACTTGGCCCTTGTAGACCACTTGGGTTCAATGCTCAGCACTCACCTGTGTACTTACAATATATAGTCTGTAAATATAGTCCCAGGGGAATCAGCACCAGCACGCTCTTCAGGCCTCTGAAGGTACCAGACATGTACAAGATGCATCTACATACATTCATACATGAAAATAAAATAAATCTTAATTTTTTTAAGGTGAACAGCTATCCTGAAGAACAACACCCAAGGTTGATCTCTGGCCTCCACACCTACATGTACACAAGTACACACTGCTATGTAAACATTCAAATGCATATGCATACTTTCACACACACAAAGGAACAGTGAGGGTGGGAGGGAGAAATTCAGAACACTGTAGAAAAAAAGAAAACAGAAAGAAATCTCATCTTTGCAGCTCAATGAACAGTGGCTAATCTCAATGATGCATTTGTACAAACTAGAAAAACTGGCCTGTCCGCAAGATCCTAATTGGCTATTAGCCAGAAAATTGTCTTAAGAGGGAATGTCACTTAGACAGTATTGTCCTCAGCTAAACAGAAAGTGCGGTCACCTTATGTATGGAGGACAACATGGGATTTTTTTTTAAAGATTTATTTATTTATTATGTATACAATATTCTGCCTCCATGTATGCCTGCACGCCAGAAGAGGGCTCCAGATCTCATTACAGATGGTTGTGAGCCACCATGTGGTTTCTGGGAATTGAACTCAGAGCCTCTGGAAGAGCAGGCAATGCTCTTTAACCACTGAGGCATCTCTCCAGCTCCAACATGGGATATTTTTTAAAAAAATTTATTTGTATTTTATGTACATTGATATTTTGTCTGAATGTATGTCTGTATGAGGGTGTCTGAACCCTGGACCAGAAGTTACAGACAGTTGTGAGTTGTCATGTGGGTGCTAGGACTCAAACCCAGGTCGTTTGGAAGAGCAGCCATTGCTCTTAACCACTGAGCCATCTCTGTCGCTCTGAGGGATCTTCTGAGGGATCTTTTCAACTAATCATGCTGATGACAAATGTGTACATTACATTTGTCCTGGATTTAAAATTTATGCTACAGTGCCAATGAGATGGTTCAGCTGGCAAAGCTGCTTGCTGCCCAATGATGCAAGCCTTCTTTCTAACCTGAAGTTGGCTCCCAGAGCCCACATAAAAATGAAAGCAGAGAACCAATTCCACAAAGCTGACTGCGAAAGCTGTGACCTCCATACACATTCCATGGCATGAACACACACACGCATACGCACACACACGCATACACACGCACACACACACACAAATAAAAAGTTGTTATTATTATTAGTTTTTGAGACGGTGTTTCTCTGTATAGTCCTGGAACTAGCTCTGTAGACCAGGCTGGCCTCAAACTCACAGAGATACATCTGCCTTTGCCTCCCAAATGTTGAGATCAAAGGCTTTTGCCACCATGCCTAGCTTCTAATATTTTCTTATGGCAAAAATTCATATATACAGGCTGTCCTTGAGCTATCATCTTCCATTTTGGTAATGTTATATACTGTCACTTCCTTATTTTTTTTCCTATCACTTTTAAGTGATTTTAAGTGGTAAATCTAGGAGCAGTTGAAGGATGATAAATGCTTTTGAGATTAAAGAACTACAGAAACGTCTAGGGAGACATTTAGGTCACTCGGGTAAGAGGTGATGGAACTCAGGCTGCTCGTCACGATCAATCCGAGCTGATGCTGAAGGAAAACCTTTTCTTCCCCTCCCCACGTCCCAAAGAATTCTCTGGGTAATATAGAAATAATTAAATATGTGGCAAATATAGTATGTTGTCCTTAAGTGACAAAAAAATGCAGGGAGACAAAGCTGTTAATCCACTCTTTCTATTATTTAGAGAGGCGATCTAGACACTGATTAGATCTGCTTGGGAAATTTGAACTCAACCACTGAAGTCAACCTTCAGAAAGGTTACTCGCCTAGAGTCTCAATAACAATGGGGTAATGGAGTATGCAGATCTAGCTGTTTGCCAAGGTGACAGAGGAAGTGGCACGGCCACTGAGACACCTAGTGGTGACAATCTTCACTGCACTATTACAGTTTGCCAGTTGGGCCCCAGCTGGATTCACATCTTGACAAGAAGAACTGAATGGCGAATTTGGAAGCTTAGGTGCCCTCTTTCTTTGCCCCCAAACTGTCCCCAAACCAAGTAATTTCAGGTGTCCATTGGGTGAATGAAATTCCAAAGACACAAGCCAATACATCCAAAAAAGAATGGCCTGAGGAAAGTTGAGAGAATTACAAAGTTAAATTAACAAGAGAGAATTATAAAGTTAAATTAACAAGCGATGACCGATGTTGGGTTTTCACAAGCCCTCTGGTTTCAGCTGAAGATGCAAATTTAGTTAACTGAATTAATATTCACTAGCAAGCAAAACTGTGTTTCATCAAGCATATTATTCCCATCCCTTGACCTTCTAGGCCTCATAAAAATTCAAACCAGAGGATAATTATAACATTCATGTATTGTAATTACAGTGTTTGAGTGGTCAGCTCACCTGCATTCAGAGTGCTACAAGGCGGAAATTGTGCTTCATGCCACTCAAGCACAATAACGCAGCACTACAGAGCTAGTTCCAGGACAGTCAATGCTACACAAAGAAACCTCGCCTTAAAAAAAGCAAAACAAGGGGCTGGAGAGATGGCTCAGTGGTTAACAGCATTGCCTACTCTTCCAAAGGTCCTGAGTTCAATTCCCAGCAACCNCAGGCATACACACAGACAAAATATTGTATACATAATAAATAAATATTAAAAAAGCAAAACAAAACAAAAAACCAAACTTGAGCCAGAGCAATAGCTCAGAGTGGGAGCACCTGCTGTAAAGCCTCATCTCCCGAGGTCAGTTTCCCCAGGACCCATGTGCTGGAAGAAGAAGAGAGAGAATTGACTCCCACAAGTTGTTCCCTGACCTCCAAAAGCATTCTGTGGCACACAGATGCATATACACAACTACACAAAATAAGTAAATGAACACACACACTCAAGGAAGACAAAAACCACCCGAAGGAAGCTTAGTCATTGCCCTCATGTTCACATACACATTTACCACTGTGTCTACACTGTTTACATGAGTGACTGTTATAAGAACTAAATCTGGGCTGGCCACATGCCTGTAATCCCAGCACTTGGAAGACAAAGGCAAGAGGCTGGTGGCTATGGCACACTGTGCCCACTCTCACATTGGTACTACAGGTTTGTGTACACTATCTGGGACATCTGGGACATCTGGAGGACTGACCATATCAGGAGAGGAAAATCTTTTTTTTAAATATTTATTTATTTATTATGTATACAATATTCTGTCTGCACGTCTGCCTGCAGGCCAGAAGAGGGCATCAGATCTCATCCCAGATGGTTGTGAGCCACCACATGGCCGCTGGGAACCGAACTCAGGACCCCTGGAAGAGCAGGCAATGCTCTTAACCGCTGAGCCATCTCTCCAGCCCTGGAAGAGGAAAATCTTGAGTGTCTCAAGGAGAGGAGATCATCTGACTGAGTGCAGGGCAGGCTTTGTTGATACAAACCCATTAACCGTTCAGGTGTCTTCACCGGCTCTGTTTTATTGGTCCATGATCATGCTGATGCTGATGTCCTTATAGGCTGGTGGTCCTATGCTGTGATGCCGTGCCAGGCTTTTTGGAACACAAGGCTAGACAATGTAAGATGTCAGCATATCCACTGGTTTTCTGCTTTTCTTCTCTCATAAAGTGGGACCTGTTGGGTCCCTTGAGGACAGACCTTCGCACCCCCACTTGATGTTTTGCACTCTTGTGGTTGGTTGTTCAGAAAACATGAGCAAAAACAAGAACAAAACAATCTTGTTTTCAGCAATGTTTCTAAAGATGTTTACCCCTACTGTGATGAGCTTCTTGCTTTTGCTGGCTCGGCCTCCCCTGCTGAGGGCTATATATACTGTGTGAGAAAGTGGAATAAGGGCTTGCTTGTCTGCAGAACCTGAAGTTGTGTTGTGTGTTACTCCTGACATCCCTCACTCAGAAGAACTACAGTTGCCGTGCTAGCACGGCAGGACCCTCATTCTGCAGGGCCATCCAGCCTTGTTGAGACCTAAGTGGCTGATACAATCTAATCTGAGTAGTTTTGATTCAGTAGAATAAAGAAATCTGAGACAGAATCTCATGTAGCCCAGTTTGTTCTTGAATGCAATTTGTACAGAGAATGACCTTAAACTTCTGCTCTTCCTGCATCCACTTTCATATCTGGCAACACAGATATGGGCCACCATGCTAGTTCTTATATAGTGTTGGGGATTGAACCACAAATGTTAGGTGAGCACACTGAGCCATATTCCCAGCCCCAAATAAAGATAATTTTTGCCCTCCCCCTAAATATTTAAAAATTATTATCTTCATGCTAGACATGGTGGCATATGCCACCTTGACACTTTTTTAAAAAGAGTCTTGTTACATAGGCCCTGGCTGATGCCCTTATAGGCTGGTGGTCCTATGCTGTGATGCTGGCCTAGAACTATGTGGCACAGGCTGTCCTTGAACCTGCAGTGATTCTCCTTAAGTTCCTGGGTGTTGGGATTATAGGCATTAACCGCCATCCCAGTTTATTCCCTCAATTTGCTGTTAAATCTGCAGACAAACATTCTTCTAAGACGTTTCAAAAAGTTTCTGTGATGTGCTGAAGTTTTCAGACTCAACACCTTTTGCCTTTCAGGCTAGAACACGTGGGTGACTTTAGAGATCCCAGTGTTTTATGTTCATTGTTTTGAGACAGGGTCTCTCTTTGTAACTCTGGCTGGTCTGGCCAGCTGTCCTTTGATCTCCGTATGCATGGTGTGAGCACACATACACACACACACACACACACCACATAAACTGTAAAAGGCCAAAGGACAAAACAAAGCAAAATTTAATGTGACAATTTAAGGATCTGTGGAAGCAGGGGAATTGTTGGAATCATTTTATCAGGTGGTTAGCATGGACCAGAAAACAAGGTGTTTTTTTTCTCTTTTTTTTTTCAAGACAGGGTTTCTCTGTGTAGCCTTGGAGCCTTGACCTGGAACTTGCTCTGTAGACCAGGCTGGCCTCAAAACTCCGAGAGATCTACCTGCTTCTGCCTCCCAAGCCCTGTGATTTAAGGCGTGTGCCCACTGCCTGGCGACTGGGAATTTTTTTAGAAGACATTTATGCTGTGGGTCCATCCATATATGTACATGTGTGCACATCAGAGGACATCTTGACTTGCAGTCGGTTCTCTCCTTTCACCATGTGTGTCAGAGTGATTGAACTCAAATCATCAGGCTTGGTAGCAGGAACCTATATCTGAACTAACCAACTTGCTGGCCCAACGCTGGGGGATTTGGGGACTTTTAAGGCAAAGGGATACTGAAAATTGGATGTTTTCATACTGATGCTTTTAGATTTTTGTTTTTGAGGATTGAGGAGCTGAGGATTGAACCTAGAGCCTCAAAGTAGAAAAGGGCTTGCAAGCTAGGCAAGCACTAAAGAGTTTTGTCTTTAACTCTCCATAATTTTTTTTCTCACTAGAGTCTCACTGTGTAGCTCTCGATGGCCTGGAACTCACTATGTAGATCAGGCTGGTCTCCAGTTTACAGAGATCCACCTACTTTTGCCTCATGAGTGTTGCAATTATAGCAAACACAACATAATATATAATATTGTGACTTTTTTTTCTGTTTTTGTTTTTCAAGACAGGGTTTCTCTGTGTAACAGTTCTGGCTGTCCTAGAACTAGCTCTCGTAGACCAGGCTGGCCTTGAACTCACAGAGATCTGCCTGTCTCTGCTTTCTGAGTGCTGGGATCAAAGGCATGTGCCACCACTGCCCAGCATGGAACTTTTGTTTTTGGAAAGCGGGTCTCACTAAGTAGCCCTGTCTTGGAACATGACATGTAAATGATGCTGGCTATGAGTCTCCAGCTTTTACAGCCTAAATTTTGGAATTACAGAGTGTCATCCCAGCCAACTAATTGTTATTTTACTTTTTTGAGACAGTGTTTCTCCATGTAGCCCTCAATGTTCTGAAACTCTCTACATAGACCAGGCTGGCATCTTAACTCACATAAATATACTTTCCTCTGCCTCCCAAGTACTGGGAATAAAGTCATGTACCACCACCCCTGGCTCTCGCCCAACTAATTTTTAAAGTCACTTATCTGTTCATGAAATGTTAAGTGGAGAGAATAAAAAGAAAAAAACTCAATCTGGTGGTTGATGCCTTTAGTCCCAGCACTTGGTTGACAGAGGGAGGCAGATTTCTGACTTTAAGGCCAGCCATCCTGGTCTACAGAGCCAGGACAGCCAAAGCTACATATAGAAATTCTGTCTCAAAAAAACAAAACCAACAGAAAAACTTATGCTCCTCTCTCATGATTTGTTTTAAAAAATAGTAATATCTATCTCTTTCACCCCTATGTAGGGATTAAACTGAGCCTTCTGCATGTCAAGAAAGTCGTAACCACAAAGACTGTGTCCTAGGTTCTCTATCCCAGTTTTCCTCTTTGACAAAGATTGTATTCGCTTAAGCCTAATGACAAATTTTATATAGGACTATAACAAACGTGTTCCCATGGGCTATTTTTGTTTTTCATTTTTCTTATTTTGACGTTTCATGTGTCACAAGCTGGCTTCAAACTGAATGTATGTGATAATGTAGAGATAAACGAATTCCTGGTCATTCTGATTCCACCTCCCAAGTGATGGGCTCACATGCCAAACCTGATAGCCTCCGATGGGGTTTTAATTAAAATCTTTGTGGTTAACTGTGAGATTTTTCTCTAACTTCATTGGTCCGGCACAAAGAAGAGTTAGATAGCAGGTGCTCAATTTATAACTTTGAACTAGTTAACAACTTCTTCTGGACAAGAATAGCGGAATGCTCAAAGAAGAATAAAAGCCGGGACATTGATTTCACGGGAAGTTGCGAGGCATGCCCATTCAAATTTCTTCCAACAAATCACAGAGGCGTATTCACAACTCCTTATCCCTTCATAGGTCAAATGGAAACCTTAGCCCCTCCCTTCCTCCCGCCTCTCTCGAGGGAGCCAATAGGGAGGATTAACGGGTCATCATTAAGTACTGTACTTGCTATTGGCTAAGCTAACTGTCAATCTAGGGAAGGCGGGCCAAGCTAACTGGCCTATTTAAGAAGAGGACAAAGGCGGCGCGCAGCTTGTGTCGTCCGCCATTTTGTGTGAAGCAAGGTGGCATCCACGTTCCCCGAGCGACTTTTCCGCTTCTGCCTCAACCGCCCCTTGACTGCAACTATGTCTCGGGATCGGTTCCGGAGTCGCGGCGGTGGCGGTGGCGGCTTTCACCGGCGTGGAGGAGGCGGTGGCCGCGGCGGCCTCCATGACTTCCGCTCACCGCCGCCCGGCATGGGCCTCAACCAGAACCG